>CM035093.1:2204393-2427255 GCA_020205505.1 Panax japonicus | reverse complement strand
CTTGATCCTTGCTATATATATATATAATATATATATATATATATATATATATATATATATAATATTGTGGTAGTCTAAAGTTGAGTCTTTCATATGATTGTAGGCAGGGTTGAGGGTTGACGACTGAGTATACACGGTTCATCACCCAATGCACGGTCAATATGACATTCAAATATGTATACACGGTTGACGACTAATTTTTTTATTAATTTAAAGAGTTGTTATTTAATTGATAAATTAATAATTTAAAGAGTATTTTTTTATTCGGTGAATATAAATTTAATTATATTAAAATTATTGTATTTTATTGATATTTATATTATATTTTTTTGATATAATATATCATACTTGTGAGGATGATACAATACTTTTAAAGCTAATAACGTGAAAGGAAACACTTATAGCGTGAACAACTCTTCACAAGTTTTTATTATAATTCGAGAATGCAACACCTGAACTTTTAAACACAATGAGAAAAATTAAGGATGACATTCAATTAGATTTGAATTTCTAGACAAAACAAACGAGAATAGAATCATATTTTACTCTAGACATATTTGTAATTTTAAAAAAATTATTAATTTATGATTTTGATGGGACCATATATTTATATAAGTATCTTTTTAAAATTTATTATTTTATCAAAATTATTAATTTATCCCATTAGTCCAAGTCGGGACTGGAAAAAAATATTATTTTAGAAAAATTATTAATTTATCTAGTATTAACTTATAAAGGTTCTACTGAATACCTCTTATATAGTGGTTGTTTGATTGGTTTTGAAATGTGACTTAATAGCTCTGAATCTGCATGAGTAAGTTATTAAGACCGTTTGATTGAAACAAATATCTCTCTGAATAAATCTTACTTGCATTGCCGAATCAGCCAAATATTGCTAACTTACTCGCTCAGAAGAACAGCTGAATAACCTTTTAACGATACACCCTTCAACAACAGAATGAAATCAAGAGTGCTAACATTTCCTTTCTCTTGTAAACTATTATCTGTCAGATTGTTTCAACTTCTTCTTCGGCGAGTTCGTTTTTTTTCGATGAGTCTCTGATAATTATAGAGCATTAACAAATTTGAATTTGGTTAGATCTTTTGTACATCAATTTTTTTCAAAAGATATATACTTCTCGATCGCTCTCTTTCGTTCTTTAAAATTCAATTGATTTAGGGATAGAGTTGCTATTTGCAGAATGTGTTTTATTTTTCGTGTGCAAATGAATGTGAGGAATAATGGCGTGAACTAGATGAAGTAAAGAGACGGAAGTAATTTATTCTACCCAACAATCTATTGTTGCTTACCTTGTTGTTTCAATTTTATATTATTCATATTTTGTTTTTGAATATATTCTAATATTAAATAAAAAACTAAAGAGTTGTTATTAAAAATTATGTTCTCAATCACATGCAATTTTTAATAATCAAAAAAGTATTTACAATAAAATAATTCTTTAATTTTATGATAAATGGAATACTAATTAATAAGTTTTTTTTTGTCAATAAAGTGTTATTATTGATTGTATATCAACATTAAATAAAAATTCTAAACTTCAAAAGTTTAAAATAGGTAAATACACTTGTTCAAATGTATCATACCAACTAATTATCAAACACATTATTTTATTTAATATTCAGCATTTAACTCTATTCAACTTATTTAGATTACTTAAATATTCATAACTATTTCATTTAATTTTATCAAACAACTTTTTAAATTTTAGAGTTATTAATACCCTCCTATGTTGTCAACTTAAGCTCATCCCTTATTTCAAAAACGACCTAAATCATGGGTTATAATTCAAATGCAACAAACTACATACTTACAAATTTTAGATTTGTTCTTTTTAAAAATCCGGATGACACCTGGACATGATTAATCATTAATATCTCGCCAATCACGTACATCAGATAATCAATCCCATAATAAATGAAGTTTGAATAAATTAATGCCATTTTTTTACACAGTCTCTCAAAATTACGTGGTTTTGAGAGATTTATTTTCAGACTCTCCTCCCAAATATCAAAGGGACAAAGGTTCAAAAATATCCTTGATATTTATTTCGATATCCCACTTACATCTTAAATTAATTTTTTTTCTTCTGAAAGTACTCTTAACGTTACAAAATTCAACCCAATTATGCTCCTCCCGTTAAAAAAATGACAACTAGACAATTAATTTATTTATGATGTGGCTGACACGTGACAAGATTGACACTTAAGTGTAAAAAGTGAATTATTTTATAAATTTTCTTTTATCATTTATGTTAGTAAAAGAGCAAAATAATACTAATAAAAATAAAATAATAGTTAAATTAAACATTTAATAAAATTAAAGAGTAATTAAAAGACCCTCCTTTTCCCCTTCCCAGTTGCTCCCTTCCCCGTCCCTTCCCCCTTCCCTGTCATTCCCGTCCCCCTACTCCCTTTCCCCCATTCCCTTTAGCAGATATTTCGTCTTCCTTTCCTGTCAATTGTCATATCTTATTCATTGTTCCTTTTATCCATATATACTAGATAGCAACAAAGGGAAAAAAAATAGAAAGATTAGCACAAAATAAATCATCTGCATCATCGACAACGAGTGAAGACGCCGACGATCTAATCGGCTACAAGTGAAGTACGAGCAGATCTACAAATATACTTTCATTTTCACTCTTCTCCCTCTTGTTATTTTTCATCTCTATTTTCTTTTTTTTTCTTTTTTTTTGCTTTTGCAAGCAAATGTTGGTGTGATATGAAGGATGGTTGTTGGTGCTGGTCAAGAGCAATTGCAACATGCATTTGGACTTGTTGGTGACAATAATTTTGTTGATTTAGGTGTTAGGGTTTTACTAAAATTTGGAGCCCTTTTAAATTTAATTTATTTGAGTGGTTAATTTTGCTCTATTTCATTTCTCTGCTTTGTTAAAATTGTTGTTATTGTGTTCTGATTTATCTTATTGTAGGTGATGGTAGTGATGAAATTTTCTGGTGGGTGATGATGGCGTGATTTTGAGGGTGGACGATGGACGGTGGACGGTGGTGGGTGGTGGATGGATCTGAATTTTGTTGGTGGATTATGGTGATGTATGTTGACTGATCTGAATTAATTAGATCAAAAAAAACTTATTTCACTAAATGTTGATATTATAATTTCTTTAAAAAATAAGTGAAGAAAAAATTAATTACATAAAATATAGTTACTTAAAAAAGTTCATTCTACATAATTATTTTTACTTAATAAAATTAATAATAAATAAAACTTATTAATAAAATACATATAATATATAAATTATAAAATATACATAAAATATTATTTTTATATCCATCTGATGTCACTTTAGTAATTTTTGTTTTAATTATTTGTCATGTCAGTAAATCATGCCACGTGTCAGTCACATCATAAATAAATATTAGCTATTTTCTAAGTATGCATTGCCTTGTCATCAAATTTTGTCCAAGTGTCTGCTCCGTTTGCTTCGGTGTCAAGTCCGTTAACGGAAGGGGCATAATTGGGTTGAATTTTGTAACATTAAGGGTACTTTTAAAAAAAAAATTAATTTAGAGTGTAAGTGGGATATCAGGGTAAATATTAGGGGTATTTTTGGACCTTTGCCCAACATCAAAGAGGCACAAAATCAGATATCTCAATTAAGGGTTTCCCTCCTCATCCATGAGTTCCAAGTACCACGTTCACCTCTAATTGCAAAATCCGATACCATCAACGGCCTTCGATACGAAACCCCACTCAACACATCAATTGTCTTTGAATCCAAATTTTTTTTGTTCAGTTTTCATCTGCGTATCTCTTTAATTTATAGATTATTCATGAATTTTGGTGGATATTAGTTGCAATGGTAACCGGTTGGAGTCATTTAGAAATGAGAAATCGGTGTCAAATAAATGGACTGATGGGTCTCCTTCAAGCCGGAATGAGGTGGCCATGGCAACTTCCGCCAACGAGAACACTTTTCTTAACGGCGACGATTCTGGATCTCCAGGAGCTGCTAGGTGAGTCTTTTTAGTGCTTGAATATGTTGTGGTTAATTATTGAATGTGGACAACGACATCTGTATGATGAATAAATTTGTGTGTGATGCTTTAAAAGAATTCTGTCTATAGCCATAACAATTCTAATCTTAAATCTTTTACAGTTATCCTACATGATGCTTGCTCAACTGGAACGTGAAAACTGAAGCATGTGAACCCTTTGAAACACACATTCTGATGAAGTACATTTTTTTACATGTGAAGAAAATTAGAGGAGTCTGGAATAATAGTTTGTTGGAATGCGGATCCATCTTAAAAAATAGTCCACATTCAAAGGATATTATATCATTTTATACTATCACCAATTAAAAAAGAAGACTATTTTTCTGGAACATATTCAACATTCATTAATACCCATCGGCAAAAAGGCTCACCTATCAGCTCCTGGAGATCCAACATCGTCGTCTTGAATATCAAGATGATTTAAGCTAAGAAAAGTGTTCTCGCTGGCGGGAGTTGCATGACCATCTCATTCCGGCTTGAAGTAGACCCATCGGTCCATTTATTTGACACCGATTTCCCATTTTCTGGATGACTCCCACCGGTTACCATTGCAACTAATACCCACCAAAAATCATGAATAATATGTAAATTAAAGAGATACCCAGATGAAAACTCAACAAAAAAAAATCTGGATTCAAAGACAATTGATGTGTTGAGTGGGGTTTCATATCGAAGGCCGTTGATGGCATCGGATTCTGCAATTAGAGGTGAACGTGGTGCTTGGAGCTCATGAATGGGAAGGAGGGAAACCCTTAATCACAATTTTTGATTTTGTGCCTCTTCGCTATTTGGGAGGAGAGAGTTATGTAAACTCCTAATAACAAAAAAAATATTCCCATAACCTAAACATTTAATACTCTAATAAGAATGAAAAACACCATTTCTCATGGAAAATATTACAAATATATTATCATATCCATAGTTAATGTACAAGGGGGGATGTTTAGAAATACAACAATACACCTATATACAAATTGAAACACCACCAGTCATGGTGAGCTGAAGCTCATAAACAAGCATTTTGTAATGTCATGCATTAACAGCAAACTGCTACTGCATTATTCCTCATGATTAGTAGAATGATAAGGAGGAACTAGAAAAGCATAATATATTAAATAAAACTAGCTTCCACAAACCTTCGACAAGAGCTAGCTGTGCAAAAATGACAATTCGATTTGAAGGGTATGAGTTACGAAACATTGGCTGCAGCAGCTTCAGGGTGGTAATGAAGCATTTCAAACCACATCATCTCCCTTATCATTTCTTCTCTTAAATCCTCGTCTATGTCGAGATCAATTGGGACTTGGGCTGGAGGGTCACAGTTAGGATCGTACAGAGGAGACATGTATGGGTGCTGGAGTGCTTCAGTAACACTAATTCTCTTTGAAGGATCAAAGACAAGCATCTTCTGCAGCAGATCGATCGCCATTGGGTGGGCATGAGGATAAAGATGGGAAAATGGGGTTCCAAGAGAATATGGAAGTGATTTAATGAACTTTCTAGCCTTTGGGTTATCAATAAATTCAATATCCTCTTCTCTCTGGCTGCCAAGAATGTTGATTATCAGCTTAAGCTGGTTAAGACACTCGGTACCGGGGAAGATGGGTTTGCGCCCGAGAAGCTCAGCAAAGATGCAGCCAACAGACCACACGTCAATGGATGTTCCATAGTTATCACAGCAAAGGAGTAGCTCTGGGGCCCGATACCAGCGAGTAACCACATACTCGGTCATAAATTGACCCTTACCACTACTGGTACGGGCAAGACCAAAGTCACAGATTTTGAGGTCACAGTTTGCATTAATAAGTAGGTTCCCGGGCTTCAGGTCGCGGTGAAGAATATTTGCTGAGTGCAGATACTTGAGGCCTCGAAGCAACTGCATTGGAAAATTCAAATTAGTTTGCCTCGAAGCATATACACAAACAATTGTGAAGGCTCTCATGCTTACAGACCTAAGAGGAAGACAAATATTAAAAGTTTATAGAGAAACCATCTGTAATTAACTCAAACAATAACAGAATCAAAATAACCTTACGGCCTGGAATAATTAAGATATACTCTCTACCAATCAACCACTATACTATCAGATTTGAAGATATAATTATACTGCTTGAATTTTGATATTTGTTTCTGCTGCAGCATTAAATAGCATTACAATGATCTATAAGAGACTACAAGTGTCCACTACCATGTGTAACAATTTCACACAGTATTAACTATTATGGTCACCAAATATTACAACAGAGCACAGGTTGGGTTAGAGAACAGATGAAAAAAACTTGATTGTAAAACAGCCTAATCTAAAAAAAGGTTGACCCTTCAACTCTGTATCACTTAATTCACAATATATCAAATTTTGGGACCGACACATGCAAAAATAATATTTTTATATTCAGTTACAAATGATCAGTATATAATGTTTTCTGTAAATGATCAAGATACCTGAAAGAGAAAATACTGGCAATGATCATTTGTAAGTGCCTGGGACGACTTGACAATTTGATGCAAATCTGTATCCATTAGTTCATAAACCAAGTAGACCTCCTTAAAACTTCTCCTATGGATAGGCATCATAACATCTTTCAAAGCAATCACATTTTCATGTCTAAGATGGCGGAGAAGCTTTAGCTCACGCAAGGATCTCAAAGCATCAATACGATTCTCAAAGACATTATGAATCCTCTTAATTGCAACCTTCTCGTTGGTTTCTCTGTTAATGGAAGAGCACACAATGCCATACGCCCCTCGACCAATAGGCTTGACTGGAACATATTTGGTGTCAATTTCAAACAAGGTTTGCCACATGGTATAGTAATGCTTCCCTTCGGATCTGATCCCATTTGGAGGTTCCACAGGAGTTGCCATTCCCTTGGATATCATTGTAAACAGATCATAAACACTAAAATTACTACATACCGCAGAGTTAACAAAGAATTAACAAACGATAAAAAAAAAAAATCAGTCCTCCTTTTCTAACGCTGGTAGAAACATCATATATTAAACATAAAGATCATAAAGATCTCAGATTAGATATAAAGTTGAACTAAATGTACCAAAAGAAATAGACAAATTACAACAGTACTAAACCCCGTAATTCGAAAAGAAACATTATAATTACTTCCATAGCTACTTGAATCAAGGCTTCAAACATATAGACAACATCAAAATCATAAACAGATATATAGGAGTACAAGGCAAGAATAGCATATTCACAAAATTTAACCTATTTTAGCAAGCAATTAAAGTGACATTCGTACCAAAATCTTTGCCAATTTCCTTTTCCTTGAATCTCCTTACAGATAGATCAGACTGTTTTCTCGCGTCTCTTCAATTTCACTTTACACCAATTTCTCCAACATTCCAGTTGAAAATTCTAATAAGCTTTTACTGTAAACAAACCTCAAATCCCACCAGCAAGCACAATTTTTTCCCCAATTCCGAGCAATTCTTCATTAGAATTCAGTCACCACTGTCCGAACCCAATTATATTATTTATTCCACACATACCCAAAATTCCTCAACTCCAAGCTGCCCAAATCCCTAATTTATAAAACGTATATCTTTCTCTCTCTCTCTATGGCTCTAAATTGATAAAAGGTATGTTTTTCATTGTACAGAAGGGAAAAAGGAGAGATCTTGAGATCTCTAACGGACAGACAAAGCAAAGATGTGGTGGATTCGATATCTCGTCACGATCAGATACAGACACCCTCTGCCCTGGGAATGGATCAGACTTATGTAGCAGAAGATACAGAATGTGATAAAAATGTGAATATATTATTAATAATATTATTATTATTCTTGTAGTAGTACTATTTTTATTTTGATTGGATTGCAGTTTTTCGATGTTTTCCACCGGACCAGACCAGACCAGACCAGACCACGTATATGGATATTAGTATTTTCGAACTTTGAATTCCAAATCCTTTTTTATGTTGTCAAAGCTTTAGAATAAAATCCGAATATTTACTTTGCCAATATTATAGACATATACTTGCTTATGTCTGATTAAAAAACTGTTAGTATGTCTTAAACTCCTATTTGGAAATGTAATATAAGTTTGTAATGAATTCGGATTTTATATATATATATATATATATATATATATATATAAATATAATATTTTTTTAAGATGGCATTGTATTGAGTTTTAGACTTGAGAGAGAGGCAAGGAAGCATCTCATTTGACTCTTAGACCATCATGCATGTATTCTTGATATAAAAAAATGATATTCGCACATCACTTTTACTAATAATTCGACGTATTAGTTAATATATAGACTCTACGCGTGGAAGTATTAAAAAATAATATGAAAATATCAATTTTTTTGATTTTAGTTTGACTCGTATATTTTTTTGTCCTCTAAAATAAAAGTTCAAGTGTTATTTTTAGAAAATCGATTTAAGATGATAGTTCATTTTAATATTGTATGAAATTTCAACTCAACCTATCATAATTTATTTATCGACTTCCAAAAGTGAAGAATTTTCATATAGAAACAATTTTAGACGAGTCTATTCTATACTCCATCTTTAAAAAAAATAAAAATTAAGTATCATTTATAAGAATCGTTAATTTTTAAGAGAAAGTGAAATATATTTTTCAAAATTAAGTTTAATACTAATTTAACGGTGTTATTGGCCTTTGCATGCAATTTATTAACAACAATGTTACTATCACATAAAAAAGGTTCACATAATGCTCAGATACACACACATGCATATTGTGGTCCCCGCCTAATAGGTGGGGCCCACAAATATACATGTGTGTGTATATAAATATTATGTGAGCTTTTTTTATGTGATAATAGCATTATTTATTTACTAATGTAAGTTTTTCATTCGGGACGAATCTGAATCTTGATATCATATGTTAGTCTAATTTAAAATAATATTAAGACTGATGGAAAAAATACTATAAGTTGGATAATTAGCTTAGCTGGGCTGTGTTATTGAGTTATGTGTTTTTTTTAAGAGTTGGGTTAATATGAGTAATTATCCGCTTAATGACTTCACAACCCAGATAGCTGGTCGGAGTATTGGCGTACCAGGCAATATAAAATACGAGTAAGGATGCAAAAAAGGCCCAAGGCATGACCTGGGCCCGACCTGGTCAAGGCCTGGTCCAGTCAAGCCGGGCCTGAAAGGCTTGAAAAGACCGCTATTTTTAGACAAATTTGGCCGCACTGGCCTTGGGCCTGACCTGACCTTGGTCTTGAGCCTGACCTGACCTTGATACTGGGTCTGGTCTGGCCTTGGGCCTGGCCTGCAGGCCTAACCAAACCACAACCCAACGACCAAGGCCTGGCCTGGAGGCCAAAAGTCAACAGCCTGACTTAGCCTGGTTAAAGCCCAATGCCTGGTAGGATCAGGCCAGGCCAGACCAGCTTGTTGTACATGCCTAACTAGGAGGAAGACAATCAGGCTCTTCACAAATTCATATTCTCATTTCAATTGTGGACTTACAAGGTTTCTCCTTCAAAAATTCTTCCTCTCCATATCTATTTTCCGTAATAATCAAACTTTACATGTTGTGAACTGAACTGAAGTTATTTTGTTTTAGATTTTGGATTAGTGATTGTGTTGTTTGATTATTGAGAATAATTTCACATGGTTATTATATATTTCTTTCAGTTTAGTATGCGTTCTTGTTTTAAATATTTGGCATTCTTACTGTTTAGTAGAAAATTTAATTCTTTAAGATTCTTCGATTCAGATTATTTAGTTATGAAGGAAAATTGCCAATCCATATTTGAAACTCCAAGAAGGGAATAATAAAGAGGGACTTTCAATTGCTAAACGTCATGGTAATTTTATGTTTGTATAGAGATACTTTGCTTTGTAGGTCTGAGGTGTCGTTATAAAATCCAACCTTTTTTTTTTGTTTTTGCAAGGTTAATGGAAGATTCCCTTGAATGCTCCTCTCTTCTCAACAGAATATTAACTGCCACCAACACCAACATCACTATCGGCTATCGCATTAAGCAGCCTTGGTACCTTTACAAACCCCACCACCTTCACCGATTATGAAAGAAATATTAAGAAAGGAGGTAGAAGAGTGTCAAAGGATGACTAGTTTACAACCATCCACCATATGCCCAACATTGTTCGACTTGGCATTTACTGTTAAAAATTTAAAGTAAACTTTTGGTAATTAATTATTAATTTAAATATTTTAGTTTTTGAGGGATGTAGTGAGGATTAATGTATTTGAGATTTTCAATATCTAGAACATTGTAGAGCATGCTTGCACTTGATATCCTTTTTGAGCCTTCCACCATCATCTAGAACCTTCATTTTTCCATTTCTCCACCTACTTTGATCTAGAACCTTCACCAATGCTCACTAAGTTAGAATTCTTGAACCTTCAAACCTTTCACTTACCTTGAGCTTCTAAACCATTCTCTAGTCACCTATAAATAGACCTTCTCCCACCACCCAAAATCACCAAGTCAACACAAACACAAATCACCAACAACAACAA
Organism: Panax japonicus; assembly: GCA_020205505.1. Classification (NCBI taxonomy): domain Eukaryota; kingdom Viridiplantae; phylum Streptophyta; class Magnoliopsida; order Apiales; family Araliaceae; genus Panax; species Panax japonicus. The sequence goes on along the minus strand of CM035093.1, from coordinate 2,416,730 downwards.
CTACCTTTGCAAGCTTGTTCCTACTTTCTCTTTTGTAAGTTTTTGGTTGTAAGCTTGTAATTTAAATTCCTCCATAATAAAGGTTTTTTTCTTCCCTCATTTTTTTTGGAGCTATATTCTAATTTCTTCGTTCTTCTTCAACTTCGGTTGTGAGTCTTGGGCTAGTGGAAATTTATTTTCACTATTCTAAGGAAGCAATTTCCGGAATTTGGAATTTGTCTTTCTTCACTTGGTATCAGAGCTATAAGAGTGTTAAGTTGGAATCTTATCAAGGCACTCTTGGTGAAGAAGTTCGTTGGCGTTCCAAAAATGGATTCAAGCGGAAGGGTTGTTGGTCTTAGGATTGAGGCGCTCAATCAATCTAACTATAAGGTGCAGAGATCATGCATGGAGTCTTATCTTCTTGGAGAAGACTTGTGGGAGGTTGTTGATGGAGATGATAAGGTGGCTCCTACACCCACGGAAAAATAATGTTGATGCTGTAAAGAAGTGGAGGACATCTAATGCAAAGGCGGAGTTCGTGTTGAAGAGATCTATCTCTCATGATTTATTCGATCATATAGTATGGTGTAAGTCGGCGTCTGAGATATGGAATACTCCTAATGGGTTATTCAACAAGAAGAATGTTGCCCGGCTACAATATTTGGAGAATGAATTGGAGAATACTACTCAAGGTGATCTCTCTATTTCGCAATTTTTCTTGAAAATTAAAAATCTTTGTTTAGAAATTTCTTCTTTTGACCCGGAGGAACCTATCTCGGAAACGCGGATGAAGCGGAATATTATTCGTGGATTAAAAAAGGAGTACATTCCTTTTGTCACATCTATTCAAGGGTGGGCTCAAGAGCCATCTCTTGTTGAGTTTGAGAATCTTCTCTCTTCTCAAGAGTCTCTAACTCAATAAATGACGACTATTTGTTTATCTTCTCAAGGTGATGCCTTGTTATCCGGAAAGAAGAAATGTTACAGAAAGGAGAAAGAAAAAGAGAAAAGGAAAGACAGAGATGGAGAGCCATCAAGAATCGAGAATGGCAACAAAAGCAGTGTCAAATGCTATCGCTGTCATAAGACTAGGCACATCAGGAAAAATTGCCAAGTGAAACTGCAGGGTGGCAATGTAGTTGATAAAAATGGCGAGGTCGAAGAAAATTGGGGTAATTGTTTCTCAGCAGAAATTACCTCAGTCAATGCTTGTGCTACCATCAACTTCAAGGAAGATTGGATCGTGGACTCTGGTTGTGGTCATCATCTTACTGGCGACGATACCAAATTCTCCTGTATTCAAAATTATGGTAATGAGGCTATTATCATTGCGGATAATACAATTCATCCGGTAGAAAAGGAAGGTACCGTCACCTTCAACAACAATGGTGATCCTATCACTCTAAAGAGTGTGTATCATGTGCTGGGGATGAAAAAGAATCTTTTTTTGGTGGATAATGCAGTAGATTCTGGTCACTATGTTTTGTTCGGGCCTAACGACGTAAATTTTTTTCGAAATGTGTCCAAGGTAGAAGGGGATGTCGTCCACACTGGTAAGAAAATTAAAGATTTATTTGTTCTATCTGCCTCAACTTCTTATGTTGATAAAATGAGTACAAATGATAGTGCTTTTGTGACTTCCCCAAAATAGGTATACATCACCTATCTTGAGTCGCCAAATATATGGTACAAAATTCAAATACAACTTAATTATACAACAGTCGTGTAAAATACGACAAAACATATGATGTGAGTTTTATTACAAATATTGTCATCTAGACAATATCCACACTCAATTGAGTCCTCATTACATTTATTATTACACTATTTAACAGAATAGTGAGGACTACTAATGCTATTATCTGGATCGTCACTCCGTTCCCCGACTAGTCCCTACTACGTTCTCATTTCCTGAAGAGAACAATGAAAGTAAAAGGGTGAGCTCAACTAGCACAGTAAGAAATATTATGACTAAGATAATACAGAATAAATTATCGTTAGCCTTCAACAGTGTTAAACTGATACAATATAACAAACATCAAGTTTAACTGCAGCGGAACAAGCAATCCATTAAAAGAGTCAAGTAGAGAATAAAATCTACCATCTTTTATGATTTAAAAGGTTTTTCATCACTTTTATCGCTGAGACTCAGCTTAATAAATAATCCACATCATCCCTGCACTACGGCCAAGGATATTCATTATTATTACAACCATAAATTATCTATACACTACGGCCAAGGATATTCGTGTATTCATCAATGATTATGATCATGCCAACAACTGTCCATCAATGCACTACGGGCCAATGAGGACTTTTACCACATCATTTATAACATTACGGTCATGATTATACCGATTAATTCCTGGTCATAATCATACCAAGTCCATCTATGCACTACATGCCACAGATGACTTTCAACATAATATAAACATGAGGATGATGACAATAATATAAGAATTCAATAAAACAAGTTCAAGAATTAATTTATCCAGGAACTAATAACGTCCAAATTGTCAACATGATACTTCTTTGTAGAGTAAAATTCAAGAATGCTTAGAATATTTTCATGAAAAGATACTGGATGAAGCGCAAATATCAAGGATATTCCACTAATTTCATGGAGTATAGAAGTCAAAACTTTAACTAACTGAATATAATAAAGAATGGAATAACAAAAAAAATCACCAGGCATGCGATAGATCGCACAGACAGGTTATTCCAACATAATAATAAATAACGGAACCAGGTAGTGCTTAAACGCACAGACATGATATTCCAACAGAATAATAAATAACGGAACCAGGTCAGGCGAACTTCGCACCGACAGGATGTTCCAACAGAATAATAAATAATGGAACCAGGTCATGCGTAAACGCACAGACATGATATTCCAACAGAATAATAAAGAATGAAATAACAAAAGAATTTCATCATGTATGCGGTACTTCGCATAGCAGATTATTCCAACATAATGATAAAATATGGAATAACAGAAGAATTTCACCAAGTATAGAGTAGACCGCGTATACATGTTATTCCAACAGAATAAAAAAAATAGAATAACAGAAGTTCTCTTCCTGAATACAAAAGAAATAATATCCCTTACCTTAGAACAACTGGATATAGGAGTAGTGAAGTAGCAGAAAATTTTTCTTCTTTCTCTTTATAGTTTCTCTCTCTAGAGTTTCAGTGAATTCGTAAAAAATAATGAAGGAATGAGCTTCTATTTATAGGAGAATGGACTGAATAGTAACTAATTCCTGAATGGTCCAGATTGATTTACTTTTAAACAGACGGTCTAGATTGGTTTACTATAAAATATTCTAATAAAACAAAATTTTTTAAATAAAATATAATATATTATATTTATAATCTAATAAAACAAATAACTTTATAAAAGTATTCTATTTTATATAAAAAGATTTTACTATGCAAAATACTATGCAGGTACTATGCAAGCATTATACATAATAAAATATAATATATTATATTTATAGTATAATAAAACGAATAACTTTATAAAAATATTCTGTTTTATATAAAAAGATTTTACTATGCATAATAGAATATAATATATTCTATTTATAATCTAATAAAACGAATAACTTTATAAAAATATTCTGTCTTTTATAAAAAGTTTTTCTGTTTTATTACATTAATAATACTAATCTAATATTGGATAGAAAATTTTCAAAACTAAATATTGGTTGCGTGGGTCTTATAGTTAGTTGTACAACCAAAAATTGATTTCTTTCGAATAATTTCAATTCCTAACTAGCCTATATCAAGCTATCCCGCATTTCACATAATTCTGAAATGGGCAAATACTTTATCTCAAATGATGTGGCATCAATACATTGGTTGGGTAACTCTATTTTGATTATCCTTATGAAATTAGCTAATATAATCTGGATCAAACAAATATAAAACAAACTCTAGTTGCTGCAGGATATATCAAAACGAAATACAGGGAAAAATGATCTTCTCCCATGAGGTCAGGGAATCAAGCACATAAATCCTATAAATGAATAAGAAAGAACACCCCCAACCATCCCCTTTAACAACAAATAACGAATGTAATACTCTCCTGACACATGAAAGCAATCTGGCTCATAAATTCGTTCTTTTATAGTGTATCTCGCATTCTAGAACATTCTGATCTATCAATTGTATTCCTTTTATTTCATTTGTGAGGCTTAGAGGGTAATATTGGTCAGATTTGAACCTCTTGTAGTTGATTAAAGTTGACACTAGTGTTCTATCGGCCAATACCGTTTTCCTATAGAGTTGCACTGCTAATTTTTTCAGATCAAATTCACATAAACATCATAGAGAGCATGCCCAAAAGATGTATTTACTTAAATAATTGGAAGTCTCAATTAACTATCGGAATTTGTTTCAAATGAGCAGGAGAAGGTGAAGCTTAATCTGTTTTTTACTATTTTTATTCGATTTACAGAGGAAGATTGACTATTAATGTGTATGTCATAAGTTTAAATTGTGTCTTGTAAGTAGTGGTTTAGTTGTTTCTCATTTGGTTCGTTCATTTTCGTACCTTGCCACCAAGAATGAATGTTCAAGGAAATTAAGCCATGGACTCGTTGCATTGTATCTTTTCACGAGATTACAGTAATGTACATGGTTTTCTATCTATTTTGTTTCAGTTACAACTTGGGCCTTTCCTGGTAGATTATGTAAAGGACGATAGTGATTTTGTTACTTGATGCACAAATTCATCTTGCATTAGACTTGATACGTCTTTATTTTCAATACGGACATGGGTCATACAAACTACTTTGAAGTAAAGAATGCTATATTTTGTTGAAATTGCAAGACACATTATGTCACCTAGGAGTTTCCTAGGTCTGTTAATCTGTAGAACTAAAAAGAATATAGTTCACCTTTGAATTTGAATCCATGAGAATTGATTGCTTGGCTGTCCTTTACAAGGCATTTGTTGCCCTTGCTTTTCCTATTTTTTGCTTATTCAATGGACTTCAAAACAAAATTTCCAGAGTATGAATTCCTTTTCTATTATATTGGTTTCAGTAATGTGAATCTACTAATGTAGGTGGTTATGGAAGATATGTGTGACCTTTGTGCTGGTGTTTCTCTTGAGAAGGTTTATAGCAAATTCTAAGAAGGGGGACGTTTGAATCGTATGCTTTGGCACATAGTTTGAACAAATTGGTGATTAGAATTGACATTTCCATATTCTGGGCTTCAAGGCTTCTGGTAATTTTCCATTTCTTTTATTAGTTTCAATATTCAGTTTTTACTAGAATAGGCATTTGTTAAATGAGAGACATATTGAGTACTGTATGTTGATGTTTGTATTAGCATTTGTAATCATCTGTTTAAATATAAAATATTCTCATATATAGAAGGTATTAGAAATTCTAAAAGGACGAGTGCAGTTCAGAATCCAAAAATGTTTGTGTTCTTTGGAGGACTGTCTATACGATGAATGTCATCATTAATTGGCTTGTGTTATCTATATGAAAATACAAGAACACGAACTTGAAACAAGTTGGTGTATATTCCCAAAGATTAAGGCATATATGCTTTCAAATTTAGAATGTTGTTGATAGGAACTTGATTCCATTTTATCTCTTTAGTCAAGAACAAGAAATTGAGACCAGAAAGATGGCCTGATCCTTCTTTTTTAGCATTATTATTCATAAAACAAAAGAATTAATTTCTCTTAGAAAGTAGATTCCAAAAGGCTAAGGTCACAGATTATAAATGAAACACTACTGTGATATTCCAAGCCATGAACCAGTTTCATCTTTATTCTTCATGCCCTATAAGTTTCTTGCTATTAATTTCTAATTAAGTATTTCATCAGGAGGAATTCGATTCTTTTGATCCTTTTGATTTTTCTGGTTCAAATTCTTTTCCTTTCCTGACAAATTTACATATGTAGTGCTTTATCTTGACTAGTGGGAGTTGACATTAGGATTATAGGAATCACTTTCTGGATGTCAAATACATTAATATAACCCAAATACGTTTAGGTTGCATAACTTTGTTCCATTAATTTATTTCCTAAAGTCAATAAAAGAATAAATAAAATAAAAACTAGGATACCTGCAGATTTTTAGTTTTTTTTTTCTGAAAACAATGACATGTTACATATTGAGTATTTAAATTAAAAATTAGAGGAGTTTTGTCGTCTTACAGATTTTTTTTAAACCCCTCTCCCCCGGGACCTTCTCCTCTCTCAATTGAAACACATGGTTTTTTTTATTCTTAATTATCTTGTTACTCTTATTTGGATTATATGTAAAACTTTGTTAGATTATTCTTAACATGAGCGAACAATATAAGTTGGGAAAAGAAAAAAAAGAATAAGAAATTATAATACTCCAAAAATAAAATCTCTATTTTTTTTAGTGATAATAGTATTCAATGAAATATATATTATCAAGTTTGTTATTATAATTCTGTTATCGTTCCACGCCATTAAACTTACTACTAATTATTTTAAGGGTCTATATATATAGAACAAAATTATATCGTTAATATATATAATTTTTTTGCAAATGAGATTAAAACTGCCTGGTAGATAATTAAGCCTAAATGGTTTTTAATCATTAGAAGTACATGTAGTTATATCCATTAGAGTGCCACTCTTGATGTAGTCCATCAACCTCTAAACAAGGAATACCCGACTACTTACTTGTCCTGTAAAAATAGATAATCTTGGATAATACTTTTTCCTTATTCATTATTTGTCCAACTTTTTCTACTGTTCCAAACAGAACACTTTTACTAGTTCTAATCTTCTCTGTCTTACCCATTTACCATTTGGCATTTGTTATGGGTGAAGTTGATTGGTTGAGGTCATTTAGAGAATATATATATTCGAAATCGAGTTAAATTTTACACGTGCAATTCTTCAGCTTTCATCAAGCTGCATGTCTTTAATTTTAACTCTCTTATCGAATGGAGTTATTTGAGCTAGAGATAGTGATATTTTTAGATTAAAAACTTATAAGTAATAGAATAATTTAGTGCAAGTGTACAGCTTTCTGATGAAACATGCATGCACCGACTTTGCATTGAATTATCATTTTTTAAGTATAAGAGCATCTCCAACAGCCTGTTCAACCACTTTGGGATGCTTAAATAGGTGAGCTACATTAGAAAAATTATCTCTATCGACCTCTTCAACCTTAGTTATCAAATCTGCTACCTCATTCTCTCTCTTCAAAACATTTATTTTGTTTTGGGAAGAATCAAAATCATATGAAAAAGACTAAAAACATTTATTTTGCTTGATGGGTTTGATGTACAACTCATTGAATTTGAAAAGACTGATGAGACACAAAGTATAAAAGTAACAAATAATGCTAGCTCTTCAAATTGCCACGTAGGTCAACAAATTTCAATTTGAAGATATTTTTTGCTACTACTGTTGGAGATGCGCGCTCTAACGATCGTACTTATTTGAGCCTTGTGGATATATAAATGATTAAGAAAGGGAGGATTAATACTCCATCATTTCTTGAACGGCTTGTGTCTCTTATTCGGTACTACATACGTTAATTTTCAATTTTAACAGTCATTTGCTATTTTAATGTTTCACTTAACTAAGCAATATTAAAAAATATGTGCTTTGTTAATGTTACATTTTGCATGTCTTTCTCAAAAGCACTTTTATTTAGATGGATATAGGTACACTCATAATCACAAATTTTTTTAATGGAGAAATATAACTTGTTAGCTCAGTGGGGGGTAAGTTTCATCACAATCACTTAATTATATGGGAGGGAACTGGGGAATTAAGTATGTTTGGTTGATTTTGGCACACGTACAACAAGTGGTCCTGCTCCTTCAAGAGAGATGGATCGATCGAATTCCGAATATGGATTAGAGTAAATTACATTGTATATCCTCTCCTAAAGTTTGTTCAAATTAGTGTCTCCTCCCCTCCCCCATTGTTACACAAATTTCTAAGTTAGAAATTTTACTTAAAATAATAAAAGTTATCTCTCAACCCATTTTTGCTATGGGGCTCGTGGCGGATATGTACTTACAGAAGAAGAGAAAATGCGATCGATTAGTGTGAATTATCTCCAATTTAATTAGTCTTTGAATTGAGTCTATATAAAAAAAAAGTTTACATGTATTTTTAATTATTCACTTTTAAGGGATATATATTTTGTATTAAGAAAGAAAAAGAATACAAGCATTATCTAACTCTTATAATTCAACTGAATACAAAATTTCATTATCTAACTATTTGGATTTAGAGTTATCCTAATTAATTGCCGTTTATAGCTAGTAAAGGTATGTTTAGAGGGAAAAACAGAAAGGAGTGGCGAAGTCATATCGGTACTGATTTATTTTTTTAAAAAAGTTAAATCTACCTATACAAAATGCAAATGATTTTGAAAAACAAAATATCCCGCTCAAACTCTATTAAGAGATCTGGACCGTAAAAAAAGTGGGATAAATCTAACCATTGATTGAACAACCCAGCACATTTCAGTTAGCTTCACTAATACCTTTCACAGCTTCTAATACCTAGCACATTTTAGAACAACTCAGTCCCACGCACTCCTTGGTCCTTACCCACCGGCCACCACCACCATTACTACCACCTCCTCCTCCTCCACCATCACCACCCATCACAAGAAAAAGCATAAATACCGAATTTCCTCAAAACCCAATCCTAATCAATGGCCTCACCTTCTCCATCACCCTCCTCATCTCAACCACATCCACCACCGCTGCCGTCACAGGACCAAAACCAATCCCCACCTTCCCCCAAACCAACAACACCCACCAACACCACTACCAAGAAAACCCAACCCCTCTCCTGGACCCACCAAGAAACCATCAATCTCATCCAAGCTTACCAAGAAAAATGGTACTCCCTCAAAAAAGGGCAGCTCAAAGCTGGCCAATGGGAAGAAGTTGCCATCACCGTCACTGCCCGCTGCGACTATGACGAACCCTTCAAATCCGCTACTCAGTGCCGCCACAAGATTGAAAAACTCTGTAAATGGGTGGTAATTATATGGATTCATCATGAATGGGTTAATGGTAAATGGGTTCCGCCTATGGAAAAAGAGGTATGGGGTTTTTCTCTTATCAGGGTATTGTTTTAGGTGTAAATTGAAATTAGTTGAATTACTGTATTTGATAATTAGGTTCCGTTTCAGAAACAGTCCCATTTTCTAAATTTGCAATTTTTAAGGTCATCAATTGTTAGCAAATTTATTTTCTAAAAAATATAATGAGTGATTGAGTGTTTGGTGGTGGCTGCAGCATGTTATTGACTCTTTTCGCAAAACAATTTATTTATTTACAAAAGGGACTTTTTTCCAGTGAAAGGAGGGATAATATATATAGGTTTTGCATTTGAAGAATATATCATGACTGAAGTGGAAATGCTTGATTAATAAGCTTTTATAGTTGATTTTGGGGAGGTAAAAGAAAAATATTGTCCACTGCATATACTTATAACCATTCTAGAGTACTGAAGTATAGCTACAAAACTCCTAATTCCCCCTACCCTTACCCCTATCCCTACTCCTATACTTACAAGTATTAAGTGTATTAATTTGTGGCAACATCATCTTAATTTTCATTTATCATCTGATGCTAATGTAGATTCTTCAATATGCATACAAAAATGTTGAAATAAATTACTATTGTAATTGTCATCCCTTGAAGATGTTCGTGTTATGTTTCAAGTAATAAAATTGGATATTTGTTGAACATCGTTTGGTCTAAGCATGATAAAATCATCTCTGGCATAAAGGGTTCCATGAATGAACTGAAACCTAATCCCTTTAGAACTTTTTGCCATTAGTTATTGCTGAAAGGACAATTGAAAGTGAAGGTTGTGCCATTTGAATTTCTAGGGGAGTACTAACTACGCATAAATAATTTTCATTTCTGCTTTTTATAATTTTGATATTGACATTGCATGTAATTCGACTGTTATTTAACATATAGGCAGATTTGATTTATCATGGAGCTAGGTAGATTAATTTTAGATGTATCTATATTGATACCTCAAAAGCAAAATCAATTAAGGATAAAGTAAATTTCAAGCTAAGGTTTTTGCTTGCTTGCTTTCTTTCACATAAGCTCTGTTGATTATACTCTCGATCGTATATGATTAATGATATTTTTTTTCATGCGAACCTAATTTTAATAAATGTCTTATTTTAAGTTTCCGTTGTTAACTAAGGCCTTACTATATGAGTTTTATTAATCAACTTTATTATCTGCTCAGTATTTAAGTTTTTTTTTGTTTTTTTGTTTTTTACTTTTTGTATTTATGCTTCTCCTTTATTTCTTTTTTCTAAATTCTGAATTTTGTATTTTCTGCTCTGTTCTGGATAGATTTGGTAATTAGTAAATGGGGATGTAACTAGACTTGATGAAAGGACTTTGAGAATGTATAAAATAAGAATAGTATATTGTTATGATCTTTATATGCTGATATTTATTTTTCCTTTGTATGAATATTGAAGGAGGAGAAGACTGTCTAACAGCGCGCTGCTCGCCATAGAGGAAAAGGTGAACTGCTCGAATTACTTAAAATTTTATTTTTCTGCTCTTTTTAATGTTGGATGTGTTCCTATTTCATTTTGAGTAAGGCATCACACTGATGTCATTTTTCTGGATTGTCATTCGTCAGCTCACAGAGATTGAAGTTATGGTATTAACATTCATGTACCCTTCGCATATTTGTTGCGGTTTTGATAGTTTTTTATTTATAATTTTTATATATCCCAAGAAACATTGAAATATTTAATTTAGTGCATTGTGAAGAATGATGAATTACGATTTGGTTATGTTTAGTTTTTATTCCTTTGATTCATAACTTAAATTTTAGTTTTAATGAGTAATAAATTCATTAGAAGCCTCAAGAAAGGGCCAAACAGAGTACATACATAATATAAACATAGACAAAAAAAATTAGTTCCTAGAGCAAATTCACTCAAAAAAGTCTAAAAAATGTTAAGTACGAGTATGTTATAGGCTTATAGCTGGTAAATTACTAAATTCATAACATCTTTGTAGGTTGGAGAGACCGAGTCGTGTTATTGTTAAATATAAGAAACATTTTCATCAGTGTGGAGGTTAATTAATTTTATGATGTTTTGTATATTATTTTTATTCAAGTTCATATAAATCTAACCCTTGAAATCAGTTAGCTTCACTAATACCTGAGTTTCCAAAACCGTAGCATACACTGTGAGAAAGAGAAAGAGAGTCTGCTGGAAAGAAGGGAGAAAGAAAGGCCAAACACAAAGCAAAACCAATCACTAAGCTAACCAGGTAAATAACTTTAGACTCTTTTCAATCCTTTTCCTCTTCATCGTTAATAACAAATTGGGTGGTAATTGCCTGGATAACTTGGAAATTATATGGACTGCTAAGTTAATTTTTAGTTGCTATGATTAATTGTTATACATTTCCTGTTAACTTCACTTAAACTCTAATTTCTCTCCATTCTCTCTCTCTGTGCATTGTCCATAGCAATGGCGGGTCTGTATTAATATTCCACCAGACCCCAACCTTCATCCTGCTGTACACGTGTTGTTTTATAAAATTTTGGTGTATTTATTGAGGTTCATCTAGGTATGACGCAATGATAGCAAAGTGGCCAAGTCCAACAAATCTATCTATACAAAATAGAACTGATTTTGAAAAGGAAAAAAAACCCGCTCAAAGTCTATTAATAGATCTGGACCATCGAAAAGTTGGGATAAATCTAACCCTTTAAAAAACAAATCAGCTTTACTAATTTCACTTACACGGAGGTGAGAGCAATATACCTCCTAATTTCCCTCTTTCCCCTCTCATTTTAGTTCTCCCTCCATCGATTTCTTCAATATACCTCCTAAGAAGTAAAGGGCTTTGGGTTTGGTTTGGGTTCGACTGTCACACCATCATCATCTATCTCTATATATCTCTCTCAATTGTTGAAGCTTACCTATCGGACTTCTAGGATATCTGTATCATCCTCTTCCTCTCCGATAAGCACATTTCCACCCCTTATTTCTAAGCGTTTATGTAGTTATAACACCTCTCAATTATTGTCACTGGAATTATCCCGAGGACGGCGGGGGAGAGGTATTGGAGGAGGACGTCAGCGATATTGGGGGAGAAGGAGGAGGTGTCGGAGGAACGGAGGAAGGAGTTGGGGACGGCAAGGAGGGCGAGGGGGGAACGTTGAGCGAGATAGGAGGTGACGGCGGTGGAGAGGAGGAAGTTGGCGAAGTCGAAGAGATCTGGGTAGGAAGAGAGAAGATTGGAGATGTTGGGTATGGAAAGAATGGGGATGGGAGTGGTGGTGATTAAGAGTAAATAGAGGACTGTGATAGGGGTAAAAAGGTAAATGGGAGAAGTAGTAGCCATTGTTTTTTCTTGATTTGCAGGGTGAAGCAGTGAGGGACTGAGGGGGGAGTAGTCGTAGAGAGATGTGAGGAGGAGGATGGGATGACTTGATGATGATGATGTGGTGGTGTTTGATGGTTAAATATAGTACTACTATTTGTCCATAATACTGGTAAATTTTAAGCTAACAAATTAGATTCTTTTGACATGATTTTTTAAATGCTCTTTTTAACCAACTATATTATTAGTACGATTTTATTTTAAATTAATAATTATGAAATAATGAATTAGTAATTTTTTTAAAATTATAATATTTGTTGTTGTGTTAATTAAATTAAAAAGTATATATTGATTTCACTAGAATATGATGTCACTGGAATTATCCCCGGGGATGATATCGATGCCAAATTTTGTAGAAAAATTAGTCATTTATTCCGTTTTAAATTACTGTGTATGAAATTGATGGTGAAATTCAATACCAAGTCCTTTTTTGCTTTAAATTGTTTGTTATGCTGAAAGCTTGTGATATAAGATGGTGTACTATCATGCTTCCGCGCCAGATTGCATATAATAATGAATATCTTCATTGAAATTATAGTATTTTTTTGGGTTCACTTATTAACCAATAAAAAACCCAATGACCCAATCAAATTATTGAAAAACATGAAAGGAGCCTAAATAGCCCAATTACTAATACTACATTTTCCCAGCAAAATAGAGTCTTTAGAATGTGAGACAGTTATAAAAATTTGACTAATACTTAATAGAATCAAATTAAACCTATATAGAGACTTTATTAATTGTGAAAGCCAAGTAAGAAAGGTCTTAAGTAGGCCACATCTTAAAAATCCAGTCATTCAAAATCATTTTGGGATCCTTGGATTTTCTTTTCCTCAAAAGTTTTATGTCATTAAAATAGTATTTTTTACAAATTCTTCAGGGAAAGGAAAGAAGATTTTACCATACTAATTGAGAAAGGGCATCAACGGATAACAAGGATTCCTTATAAGAGTATGTATTTCATTAGATACTGTAAAAATAGTTAATATATGGAGTAAAATGATGTAAATCCACATAATCTTTTATGAGGTCACTATTCAAAAGTTGTGATATCACTCATTAATATGTAGCACCCGAAAATAAAATACTCAAATTACTTTTGATGTCATTAAGAAATACTCCCTTCATTAAGAAATTGCTTTTGATGTCATTAAGAAATAATCCCTTTTGAGGAGAGTATCAAATATATTCCATTTTAATTACCCACAGTGGATCGTACATTTAGTAAACAAGGAATCTCAAATTTTGGATGATGCTTATAGAACATTTGATCTCTTATTGCAGCACTGGTGCTTCTCTTTCTCCTTCTGTGTCCGCCGACTTCTCGCTCCCTCCGTGGCCATCTGCTGCGATTGCTATCAGGTACCAAACCCTGAGTTACTTACTCTGTTTCTTTCTTAAATTGTATTTATATAATAGATAAGTGTCTACATTGATTAAAGCTCTTTTTGTTGTGTGAGTTTCTGATTATTAGTGATTGTGAATATCTTCTAAAGATTAGGTTTTGTTTTGTTGGGCTTTTTGGTTGTGTCTATGGGTTGTCATTTGGGTTCAGTCACGCTTAATCGTTTTTGGGTTATTTTGGTATGTGAAAATTTGATTTTAATGTACATTTGTGGCTGTTAATTCAGTATGATTTTTATTGGGTTACTTTTTGTTTGATTTTATTTTTTGAAGTGATGGTTTGTTGTGAGGTTGTGGATTAATTGTTTGAAACTTTTCCTCAAGGATCTTTGGGTTCTTGGTAATAGGTATTTCTGCTCTGTTGGGTATCAGTGATTTTTCGAATTACTGTGCTTGAAGATTTTCTCAAAATTTGAAATAATATGGGATCAGATTAATGTCAGAACCTTTAGAAACTTATTAAGAGATTATAATTCGTAGCTTTGTTTTGAAATTGAATTTTCCAATCATAGATACCAGTGTTGCCACATATTTGCTCTAGCCTATGAGAGGATTTCTAAAGTTTCTTGGCATGATATTCTCTCTGTTAACTAAGATTAAAAGGAAAGTAATGACAATGAAGATTTAAATTTGTCCAGTTTGTTCAAATTTCAGAAAATTCATTTTAACATTTAACTACGTGTATGTAACAAATCCTAGCAAGCACAATCTTGAGTTTTAAAAAAATTCTGAAGAAAGTATATAACATATTCCAACATTTAAGGAGTACTACGTACAATGTAGGAATTGTACTACTTTGAGGTTTTATCACATTATCTTGCACACATTATGCAAGTGAATGCAGAATTGTCATAAATCCACCACAAGCCCTTCCAATGTTGTGTTGTTCTAAATTTTGTACCGAGTACACACCTCCTGAAAATAGCAGGGGATATGAATGCAACATAAATATACACGTACACCTTTTTGTATGACTTTTCATTTTTTTAGCATATTTACTTTTTGAAACATGGCCTAACTTTTTCAATAAATTTTTTCATTTAGGACTAATTAAAGTTTATTTTAAAATTTATAAATGACATGATATTAATTCCTAATATGTCATTATTTTTATGTTATCAAGTTAGGCAGCACACTATCACTATTAGCTTCTCAACTAATTCTTATGAAGACAAATTTCAATGAATAATCCAACTTTAATAGTCAAATTCACCTAAATTTAAACCAAGTTTAACTATATTTCAAGATTTATTTTTTATTATTTATAAGCCCTTTTGATTGGTTGTAACTTTTTAAATATTAACTTGACAAGATTGACTATTAACTAAGTTTGAATTTTTGAGAGATAAATTCTTGGTCGTCGGATGTTGAAGCCTCAAATGATTTTAGATCGTTGGATGTTGAAGTCTAAATTGATTTGAGGCCGTTGGATGTTGAAGCCTTGGGATTTAAGTCGCTCTAATCTATTTTAAAGATATATAAAATAAAATAAAAATGCCCTTACCCAAGAATTACATTTTTTAATAATAATAATAATAATAAATAAAATCAATCAAAACCAATGACAGTCTCAAATTATAATAACCAATGACAGTTGTTGAGCATTTCTCACGCTGTGTACTTATTGTACGAGACTGATTGTATAGTCTCTTGCATTTGGTGTATAAACCCTATAAATTTCACAAGGTGAGATTTTATGATACAGGTGTTTAATTTTTCAATAATTTTTGAGTTTATTTTTTCTTTTTCTTAAAGGTTCTTCTGGCAAGTTTTTTTTATTTATATTTTATGTTTTGATTTATCAAAACTGAATAAGTTTGAGGGCACTCCTAATTTCTTGCATGCAAACAGTTTTGGTTGGAGTTAGGAATTTAGGGCCTCTTTGTTTCAAATGTAAAAATGCAAAATATTTAATTTGAGTGAAAAAAATGTTGTGCGCAGAAGGGAAGGATTGTAGGGTTGTATTTAGTGATAGAAATGCAATTATCCAAAAATCCAAAATATGAACATTGCTATTTCTTTTTGTAAAACAACTCATGTAGTAGAGGTAAATCTTTATGCTTTTAAAGTCTTGGGTTTATTGGTTCCAAACCCTGTACTTGGGTTTACCTTAGGTTTTGTATGGAACTCAAAATAACAGTGAGGAATAATATCCTTTATATGCCTAAGTATAATGACTGTTTTGGGATGTTTGTATGCTAGCCAAGTAGCTTGGTGACGGTTTACTAGATGTTATCTATTAAGTCATCCGGATATACATATGATGGAAATAAAACTTATTCATGTACACTATGTCAAAATCATTCCATGCTCATCATGATATTATGTGTTATCTATATTGTTATTCCATGTTTTCAATGAGACAAAGAAAGCTTAGAGGTGGACTGTTTTGGTGCCAAAAATCAAACTGACTATACAAGCTTATTAAGGTTAAAAGTTTTGATAATTATTTTTTAAAAGACATATAACTAAATGATTCATTTCAATTTTTGCAGTCTTGGGATGATATTGATATTGAATGGAAACGTTTTCATTTAACAAGAAGTCGAGGGTGGAGAAAAGTTAACAGGGTTATGTGTATTTTATAATTCTTAAATCGTATTCAAGTAATCACGTGTCAATTGTTTCTTTCTTGCGATACTACTAACATTTTGCTCTCTTTTATAAATAACAGGTTTTTATTACAAACAATATTTGTTGGTCGTGGACGTTGCCGATGGATAGCCTTTCTTTTCAAAGGTTTATGTACCGAAGACATGGTAGAGCTTGACAGATCTAAAAGGTAAATGTTA
Source organism: Panax japonicus (assembly GCA_020205505.1). Taxonomy (NCBI): domain Eukaryota; kingdom Viridiplantae; phylum Streptophyta; class Magnoliopsida; order Apiales; family Araliaceae; genus Panax; species Panax japonicus. Next base: position 2,400,120 of record CM035093.1, on the reverse strand, counting down.
TTATATGTATTTTTAAGAACATAGTTTATTAAAAGTGGTTATATTTTTGGTAGATGATTGGAAAATAGATTTTTGTAAAATCATTTTTTTGGGTACATTTGGATGTTGTTTATTATGATTGATCAGGCATTCAGAGCTTTGTTTGTTTATTTGTCATGATTAATGCAATTTCTAGAATGTCCAAGTTCTCTTTTTGATAAAAGATTTGCAGGTTTGTATGGAGCAGTAAATATCTTATTTTACGTAAACTAATTTGCTAACTTTGTTGTTTATGGGTTTGCTAAAGTAACTGTATCAGGTGTTTTCATTTGTTTTGTTCTTGGTTAAATTATTGAAAGTAAACTAGAGCTTTGATATGCCTAGCTGTGCTGTGATTTCTTCTTTTATATCTATTTGTGTTGCTTTTGCTAGCATGTATTCATGCTTTGGATTTGAATTTGGAGCAAAACTTTTCTTAGTTTTGAATTTGGATTTCAGTTAAGATGCGAGGGCATGGTTTTGTTCATGTTGTTTTCATGCTTCTGGTGGTTTGTTTTCTCATAGGGTATGTTTAGATCTTATCAAAATTTTCTCAATAGCGGTGGCGACAAGAAACTATATTTTGTTTGGTGCTATCAATTTAATGTTTTAGGTAAATACTGAGCATTGTAGCGAATTTTTTGAGATACAAATGGGTTTACCTTATGCTAGATATTGAGAATTGCAAAGCTAAAGTAATGTTCTAACTACTGAATTTTTGTTTTTCTGTTACTTTCTGATAATTTGTTGTTCTAATTTTGGGTGTATTTTCTCGGTTTCATAGTATTGTGGATTTTTTTCAAAGAGATTCCTCAGTTTATAGTTGCTAAGTGGGTGCAAGTTCATGTGAGTGAGAGTGACTCTATACATTTGGATATTTCAATTTTGTGGCATGACTCCTTTTTACTTTTATTTATTTATTTTACTACAATTACGGGGTTATATGTAGACTTATAAATTTAATTTTGCGATGGAGGAAGGAAGGGGTTAGTAAGTTAAAGAGGATCGTTTACATTCTACTTTCTGGAATCTATTTTCATTCTACTTCCAATTTCTCCTTTTCAATATGACACATCATATTTTTGTTTTGAACTTCCACTCTTATCTTTTAACTTGGCAATGAACTGGTACTGTACATTTGTTTAGTTTAAGATTTTTATCTGTATTTCATTTGTCGTACAGGAGCTCATTATTTCTTTGCCAAGTAATGGGATTAAGTACCCTTCCATTATGTGGCTGATGATGTGTTTATATCTGTCATGTTACTTGGAATTTTGGTTGCCACAATATTTTTTTGTTGGTCTCACCTGTTAGTATTACATTGCTCTCACTATATCATTCCACTTTTATGCTTATTAGACATTTTTTTGGTATTGCCACAATATTTTTTTGTTGGTCTCACGTGTTAGTATTACTATATCTTTCCACTTTTATGCTTATTAGATAGATTTGTTATTTATCCATGTAATTGATGCAATAATTTCCTTATTTAATCCGCAGCTCTTACATGGTTACATGTTCAGATATGATGAATGTGATGCTGCTGATCTTATTTAAGCCGATCTTATAAGGCGTGGTTTTGCGGGTGATGACGTGGAGGAAGAGTTTAAGAAGGATAAAGAGGAGATGTTAAATGAGGAAAATCCAGAACCAGAAAAGCCCATTCTACTCCCTGGCTGGGGTCAGTGAACTCATGTACAAAAAAAGAGAGGTTTACCTTCTTGGATGCTGGAAGAGCATGAGAATGCTAAAAAGAAGAAGGAAGAAACTCTTAAGAAGAGGAAGGATGCACATCTTAAGAATGTGACCATATCTGAGAAGGTGGATAAAAAGGTCAGTCATTTTGGTTATAGGGTTTATTAGGTGCATTACGCTACAATTTAGATGATAGAAATTAAAGTAATCAGGAATAGAAGCATTGCACATGTACACAATTCATTAACTCTGTTTATTACCTAATATGTGGTGTTTGTAATGGTATATGGCAGGCTGAGAAGCTGCACACAAAGACATTTCCTTATCCATACACATCAAAGGAAGTTTTTGAGCAGAGCATCCGGATACCTATTGGTCCTGAATTCAACCCTGCAACTGCAATTGGAGCTCTTAATCGCCTAGAAGTGTGTTCCACATTAGACTTTTGTCTCCCTTTGTTATATATTCATTGTGAATGTTTTGGTTTTCATCCTCACTATGACACAAGGATTAGTGCAATATGGTTGCAAGGCTACTCTGACTTTGTTTGTGATTAATACAGGTGGTGAAGAAATCTGGTGTGATCCTAAAAAGTGATAAAAGCGGACTGCATAATCAGAACAAAAGGAGTCTAGGCAAAGCAATGAAAAAATATTACTGTTTTTATCCATTTAGAATTTATATGGGTCCTGTTTTTCCCTTTTACTCAATTATGTATAATATATATATTTCCTTGGCAGTTCTATGAATGCCAAAGGAGAACTCTCTATATATTTTTTCATTTTTGTTCTTTGTCGTTATGTACTTTTATAGGAGAATTTGTCAAATTGAGAAAAGTGTATTTGTTAATTAGGAGATAAGGTATCAAGAAGAGGCTCTTTGTTAGGTTTGCTGTTAGAAAAAGGACACTGACCAACATTTTACCAAATCCTACAGGAATATTTCCTCTTTTTATTTATTTGTATCAAAACAACAAAGGTCTTAATTAGTAGTATTTCATAGTTAATTTATAATTGTTGGTAGTAGTGGAGTAGTGGAGGTGTGGAGGAGTGCTTTTAAATGTTCTTAAAGAAAATATGAAGGTCATTGGCTTTGAGATTTTTTTGAATTTAATAAATATAGTTAACTGGCTTAAGTCAATTTTATTGTTGAGTGAATGTGAATGTTGGCTTTAGTTGTTTCCTTAACAAATTCATTTTTTTTCTTGCCAGTCTCGATTTGTAATAATGAGCATGTAGATACTCTTTAAACATTGTAACTCACATTTTTTATTTAGATTCATATTTAGGTATTAAATAATTACACGAGCATTCATAGTGCCGGAGGCACGGGTTAACCCTAGTATATATATATAGAGAGAGGGGTAATGATTTATAACATGTATTTATTATGAATTCTTATAAAAAATATATCATTTATACCATTAAAAATAAAAAGAAACGGTCAAGATTATAAACTGAAAATCGATATCTACTTTTAGTAGCGGACGCTAATTAGAATAAAGGTTTGGTTTGACCAATAAATATTTAGGGTTTATAAACAGGGTTAACATTTATTAACTAGAAGTTCATTCTTGTTTTCAATGGTATAGATGGTATATACCCTATAAGGATTCATCTTATTAAAATGTTTCAAATATATAAGTTATCAAACATATATTTTCATTCACTAACCTCTATTTTATTAATTACTAATTTTTTGACTTCAAATAATATAATATTATTATAAATTGTTAATTAATTTTCAATATTAAAAAAATTTAAATGGAGGTGCACAGTTGTGTACACAATCTACGATCGTTAAGTCATCTTACGATCATAGAGTAGCGGACGCTAAGTGTTTTTTTACCGTCCGCTACTATTTAGCGGATGCCGATTTTCAATTTCTAATCATGATTTTTTCTTATTGTTTTCAATGGTATAGATGGTGTATACCTTATATATAAGGATCCATCTTATTAAAATATTTCAAACATATAAGTTATCAAACATATATTTTCATTCAATAATCTCTATTTTATTTATTATTGATTTTTTACTTAAAATAATATAATATTATTATAAATTGTTAATTAATTTTATATATTAAAAAAATGGAGGTGAACAGCTGTGTACACAGTCTACGAAAGTGAAGTTAAGTCACTTTATGATCGTAGAGTAGTCACTGACTGATCGTATAGTGAATTTTTAGATCTAGAGTGATTACTCTACGATCGTAGAGTGATCTTAAATTGTGTACATTTGAGAGTTTGTACAATTGTACACCTCCATTAACCCCTTATATATTATATGTGATAATATTTTTATCAAAATATATTATAATTTCTGTTGCTAGCCTCTTGATTTTAATTTTTTAGTTGACGAAACTACAATGTACACAACATCAGACATGATGCAAACCAAGAGCATCAACTACTGCACAACTGAGATGTCATATTTGCTTATTGGATTTGCCGCTTGGAAACAGAAGTAGCGGAAAGCAGGTGCTACGGCACCAAAATGACTTGCAAAATGATTTAATAAGTTTGGGTCTATTTTTCTTTTTATAAAATATAATTTTAAATTTTATTCAACTCAAGCAATCTCAATAGGTTATGATTTATATTGTCAGGTCTAATTATATTTAATAAATATTTACTGAAATTTTGTAAAAAAAACATAGTTTTTGAGTTGACTTTTTAGAATATCAAAATTTATGACCAAGTAAAAGGCATGAAAATCAATAATAATAATAATAATAATAATAAAACCTTTTGAGATGTCGAGTCATGACCAAAGTTAGACTACTAAGTTGATGCAGGATCAATCAAAATGACTCGATACTTGTATTGTTATATATTGTTATAGATATATATCACGTGGATAAAGTTTGAATATATATGACTTTTAACTTATGAGAATCTTTTGTTTTCTTTTTATTGTTTCCCTTAACCGTCAGTAATTTATTTTGTATTTTAATTAGATCTTAGAATTATCTTTATTGACGCGGTAAATAGTAAAATTAAATTTATAATCTTCATGGTATTTATGATTAGGGGATTTTAGAGTATTATAGATTTGAGTACGTGTCCATGCATGCATGTATATTGGATTCGGTTATCATGAAGTTAATTTTATGGTAAATTGGTTAATTGACTAATAATACAGAGAAAAATTACTTTTCGATCAACGTGTCGACACTGTATTGATCAATTGACCAAAGTTAATTATATGGTAACCGCTCTTATGTATATTGATACTAATTATGAGCTAATTTACGTTGTGTTTGTGAGTTTTATTTTCAAAAAAAAAAAAGAGAAAATTCTCCCTTTGATTTTTTTTAAAAATAAAAACTTTTCTTTTTCTTTAAAATAAAATTCACAAACAGGAGGTTGAAGTATATATTAATATAAAAAGTATAAGTTCACTTATTACTGTGTATGGGAATAATTAATGCTAAGGCTTAATACTACCTAAAGTTCGTGACATTAGTCTTAGAACATTATCAAAGGCAATCCACAACAACCTCACTATACGAAATAGGAAATTGAATAGAATAAAAACAGAAAATTTATATTTTATATATATTTTTATATGATTATTTTTCATATTAATATACAACGGGTCTTATTTTTATATAAAATAATTATATAAAAATACATTTAAGAATAGCATTTTCTTAAAAATATCAGTTATCGAGTTACGATACCATTTTATCTTATCCAAATAAATATATATATATATATATATATATATATATATATATATATATAGAATTTGATAAATTCAAATTACCAGTTTATATCGTACTAAAAAGGTTAGTAGAGAATTATTTAAAAACTGAAATATGTCAATGTTACTATCCTACCTGTTACGGCACAATAACATAAGCATGAGTCTTAAATTAAAGATTGAGTGGATGGGTGAATGCAATTTGACATGACACCTTCAATAAAAGTATTTAAGTAGAATATTGAACCTAAATTATAGACCTAACATGATCGCACAGCTCGATGATTAGCATTATCATCCAACTAAATACTCTCTCTATTTTTTAATATAAGTGATTTTTAGAATTCTGCAGAATATTAAATAAATAATTATATATTATTAAATTAATATTTTTTGGTTCAGTTGGTGTACCAGACTCCTTGCTAGGCAATAATTCCCAAGTTCAACTCCTCTCCCAAATTAACAAAAAAAATATAATATTAATTGTCTATATTATTTTTGTAATGAAAAAAAGAGTGTTATTTAATTTATTGGACAAAAAATAGTGAGAGAACTAAATTTATATTTAATATTTAAAATAATATTAATTTCATATTAAAAATTAAACAATTAATACTTACTTAAAATTTTTAAATGATATATATTAAGAAGTAAAAATATTTTTTTAAAACGATTTATATTAAAATACGGATTGAGTAGTGGTCTAGGATTAAACTATCATCATTGGACTGGACTTGGTTGCTTTTCTTCACAAATAGAAATGTGCTGCTTGTTAATTTCTTTTTTGCATGATTACTTGGGGGCTTTCAAAATAATTAATTAAATAAATTAAGAATCATTCGTAGTGCGATCTGCTTTATGTATAATTTCAATATATCACTTATGATCTGTCTTTTTGTTTGCAGTCATATGGTAAATAGGTTAAAATGATTAAAGTCCCACTTGTTTTTTTTTTATTTATAAAAATATCACTCACGCCCCCACTTGTTTTTTTAAAAAAGACTTCAAAACGACGTAGTTTTAATAAAAGAGTGTTATTTAAAAAGGAATGCTATTTTAGGAGAATGCTCTTGATCCTTTCTCTCTCTCTCTATATATATATATATATATATATATATATATATATATACGGTTCGGATCAAGTGCATACTCATTATTTTATTTACTCATGCTCACCCCCCTTTAGGCGAGCTATACGGTTTCGGTCATACAACCGTCGTCTATACTTTTAGCGACGCTATAGGTTATCCGTCGCTAAAAGTATAGAGGACAGTTGTATGATCGAAACCGTCGCCTAAAGGGGGGTGAGCACGGGTGAGTAAGATAAGGGGTATGCACTTCATCCTTGCTCTCTCTCTCTCTCTCTCTATATATATATATATATATATATATATATATATATATATATATATATCGAAATAATAGAATTTCAGAATATTTTATTGGTCCTTTTCTTTTTCCTGCCCTCCCTACTGATTAAGAATAATATTAATGATAAAATTTTAAATTTAAATTTGCAAATAATAATCCAAATAACTGTTCTGGTTAAATATCTAACTTAATTTATTGATTTTTTATTGTTTATTTTTCTTTTTACTGTTAGCAATAAGAATCCAATTCATTGATAAATGTAATCACACTAATACCTAGCTAAGTGTGCATTAATGCCAGGTCAAATCAAACCAAAAATATACACGTGTATATTAAAAGAATAAAATCTTATAAGAAACAAAATTAGAGCAGCTAGCAGATAATGAATAATAATATTAATTAGTAGTTGATTAAGTTAAAGATAATGAAGTTATAAAGTAGTAAGATCTAAGATATCATATTTGCATAATTAATTTGCTATATATATATATATATATATATATATATATATATATATATATATATATATATAGAGGGAGAGAGAAAGAGAGAGAGAGGATCAAGTGCATATTACTTATCTTACTCACTCGTGCTCATTCTCCTTTAGCGACGGACCCGGCGACAGTTTCGGTCATTCAACCGTCGTCTATACTTTTAGCGACGGATAACATATAGCGTAGCTAAAAGTATAAACGACGGTTGTATGACCAAACCATCGTCGGGTCCGTCGCTAAAGGGAGTGAGCACGAATAAATAAGATAAGGTGTATGCACTTGATCCGTACCGTATATGAAACAACTCGGGTCAAATCCCGAGTCCGGAACAAATCTTGGGTCAAATCCCAAGTCCGAATCGAATCAAATCCATCCAAATAAGGCCTCAAACCACTGGCCCAATAGTATCTTCTTGGGTCATCTAGCCCACCACAGGCTCCCAAAAGGTCATGACTTGAAGGTACTATTGGTAGTTACTTAATTCCTTATATGCAGACAAATTTTCCCCTATCTTTCGATGTGGGGCTGGGGTGTTACAAACTCCCCCACTTAAATTTCTGACGTCCCCGTCAGAACCGATCACACACACGGCCCAAAGATCTTTGCCTCTCTAGCCATTGTGGGATAATACCGGCTGGCTTCGTGTCCCCACCTCCGGACCTCCATCTCTCCATTGTGGGATAATACCACCAGCCTTCGTGTCCCCACCTCCGGCAACCCGATCGGATAACCCGACCCGAGCTTTCGAGAGTCGGCTCTGATACCATATGAAACAACCCGGGTCAAATCCCGAGTCCGGAACAAATCTTGGGTCAAATCCCAAGTCCGAATCGAATCAAATCCATCCAAATAAGGCCTCAAACCACTGGCCCAATAGTATCTTCTTGGGTCATCTAGCCCACCACAGGCTCCCAAAAGGTCATGACTTGAAGGTACTATTGGTAGTTACTTAATTCCTTATATGCAGACAAATTTTCCCCTATCTTTCGATGTGGGGCTGGGGTGTTACAAACTCCCCCACTTAAATTTCTGACGTCCCCGTCAGAACCGATCACACACACGGCCCAAAGATCTTTGCCTCTCTAGCCATTGTGGGATAATACCGGCTGGCTTCGTGTCCCCACCTCCGGACCTCCATCTCTCCATTGTGGGATAATACCACCAGCCTTCGTGTCCCCACCTCCGGCAACCCGATCGGATAACCCGACCCGAGCTTTCGAGAGTCGGCTCTGATACCATATGAAACAACCCGGGTCAAATCCCGAGTCCGGAACAAATCTTGGGTCAAATCCCAAGTCCGAATCGAATCAAATCCATCCAAATAAGGCCTCAAACCACTGGCCCAATAGTATCTTCTTGGGTCATCTAGCCCACCACAGGCTCCCAAAAGGTCATGACTTGAAGGTACTATTGGTAGTTACTTAATTCCTTATATGCAGACAAATTTTCCCCTATCTTTCGATGTGGGGCTGGGGTGTTACAGTATATATATATATATATATATAGGGTATCCATCCACAGCAACCGGTTGTTGGGAGCAACCCCTTTTGGCCCAGCCGCTACAACCTGTAGCGGCTTATAAAAAAAATTATCTAAAGCCGGTACAGATTGTAGCGGCTGGGCTAAAAGGAGTTGCTCCCCAACAACCGGTTGTTGTGGATGGAATCCAATATATATATATATATATATATATATATATATATATATAGAATACGGATCAGGTTCGGGAGTCCGGACCTGATCAAAAATCCGAACTCAATTTTTTTTTTTTTGTAGAACAACTAAAAAAAATTATGGAACTAAAATTTTTCCATAATACAGTATTTTGGGTGTGTTTTTAATACCTACACCAACCAATGTATGTACAGTCTGCCCAGACTGTACAGACATATTTTGTTATACGTATCCAAATCACACCCAAAACACTGTATTATGTAAAAATTCAAGTTCCGTAATTTTTTTATTTTTTTTAGTTTTTTTAAAAAAAAGCAAAAAAAAAAGTCCGAATTTTATTAAAATTCGTGAGTCCGGACCTGATCCGGACTATATATATATATATATATATATATATATATAGCCCGGCTCTATCCAACGAACTGGAGAGAGCGAACCGACTATAACGACGATTTTTTCCATCGTTATAGCATAACAAAACGAATTTCTATGCTATAGCGATGAAATTAAAAAATCGTCGTTATAGTCGGTTTGTTCTTAGTTCAGTCCTTCCAATTCGCTGAAAAAGAGGACTGATATATATATATATATATATACAGGGTCTAGTTTCAGTCCGGACTCCCGCATTTTAATACCGTCCGGACTTTTCTTCTTCTTTTTAAAAAAAATGATCCGTATTTTAACAAAATTCGGGAGTCCTGACAGGATCCTATTTACATATGGGTTCCATCCACAACATTCGGTTGATGTAGAGTAACCTTTTTTTGGCCTGTTGAATTTTTTTTTTGCTCCCGTCAAAATTTCAACAAGTTAAAAAAAAGTTGGTCCACAACAACCGATTATTACGGATGGAATCCCATATATATATATATATATATATATATATATATATATATATATATAGAGTCCGGATCAGGTCCGGACTTTCGGATTTTAACAAAATTCGGACCTTTTTTTTTTTTTGCTTTTTTTTTTTGACACAACTAAAAAAAAATTAATTTATGGAACTGAAATTTTTTCATAATACAGTGTTTTGAACGTGATTTGGATGCCTATACCAAAATATTTTTGTACAGTCTGGACAGACTGTACATACATTGGTTGGTATAGGTATTAAAAACACACCCAAAACACTGTATTATGGAAAAATTTCAGTTCCATAATTTTTTTTTTTCGTTGTTTCAAAAAAAAAAGCAAAAAAATAAAAAAAAAATTTGGTCCGCATTTTAGGACCTGTCCGGACTCCCGGACAGGATCCATTCTGTATATATATATACTAACTGGGTCCCGTGCCTCCGGCACTGTATGGACAATATAATTTATCTCAAACTTTGAACGACCAAAATAATTTATTGAGTGAGCGAGAAATTTAAAGTCATTTGTATTTTATTAAATTATTATTAGATTATTAGATAGATAGATGTATATTATTAGATAGATGTATGAACGGTGGGATTTATCTCAAACTTTGGACGGCCCAGATGATTTATTGAGTGAGCGGGAAATTCAAAATTATTTGTATTTTGTTAGATAGATTATTAGATTATTAGATAGATAGATGTATTATATTAGATAGATGTATGAACGTTGGGATTTATCCCAAACTTTGGACGGCCCAGATGATTTATTAAGTGAGCGGAAAATTCAAAATCATTTGTATTTTATTAGATATATATATATATATATATATATATATATATATATATATATATATATATATATATATATATATATATATAGTCCGGATCAGGTCCGGACTCCCGGATTTTGTTAAAATTCGGATTTTTTTTTTTTTTTGCTTTTTTTTTTGAAACAACTAAAAAAAAAATTTGTGGAATTGGAATTTTTACATTATACAGTATTTTGGGTGTGATTTGGATGCCTATAACAAGACATGTCTGTACAGTCTGGGCAGACTGTACATACATTGGTTGGTGTAGGTATTAAAAACACACCCAAAACACTGTATTATTGAAAAATTTCAGTTCCATAAATTTTTTTTTTTTTTTTAATTGTTCTACCAAAAAAAATAAAAAATAAAAAAATGGGGTCCGTATTTTGATCCAGTCCGGACTCCCGGACTGGATCCGTGTCATATATATATATATATATATATATATATATATATATATATATATATTCATCCACTAAGGCCACTATATACTAGGCCACTTTATAGACCCACATGAAAGATTCTCTCAATCTATTGATCAAATCTAGGATTCCAGACGTGAGGCTTAGTTTGCTCACACTTGCGCACGCTTTGCCATTCTTTTTATCTACCTTTATATCTAATCTAATTCAAGTTTTAAATTAATTTATTTTAGTTTATCGGTACTTAATTAATTTATCAATCAATCAATAAATGAATAAATAAAATAGTTGCGTGCTTGTTTTTTGTCCTTCATTCGTTCGTCGCTGATTAAAAATAATGGTGGTAAGGTCAACGTAAAGCTCATGTAGGTTCCACTCTTTTTCCTTTAAAAGGTTTCATAAACTAGAAATAAGAAAAGGATATATTTATATACACACTTAAATTATATATTCAAAATTATTAAAATATAAAATAATAATAAATAAGGAAAAAGAGTATTATAGAGGGAGAAGAGAAAAATATTTTACTATAATTTTATACTTGAATATGTCTTTAAACATATAATTTGAATATGTACAAAGATATATCCATAAACAAATGAGCAATCATATACGCACTTTCTTTTTATCGTTTTCATTCTATTTTATGTTAATAGTGCTACATTTGGATTGAATAAACGAAATTGATAAAAAAATAAAATAGAGAATGTGCAAGCATTCGATGCCTATTTTTATATGATTCAACCTCCTCTGAAAGCCATCCTTTTTAGCCAGTAGCCAGTAGTTTACCTGCCAGCTTTCAGATCTATCTTTGAATCTCCTGTTTTCTTACTTCTTCTTACTTCAAACTGTATTACTTAACTTGAGAAAAGTACGTTTTTTCTTTCCCTGTTAGCAGTCTTCCCTTCCTTTCAGCTGTATGCATGTCAGCCAGTGAGTCCTTTTATATTAGTAAATCAATAAGGATCGTTGGTTTAAAATTTTAATAGTGAATCAATATGGATCACTGGTTTAAAGTTTTAATAGTGAATCAGTATGGACCGTTGCTTTAAGTTTTAATCTGGATCGTCCGTTTAAAAGTAAATCAATCTGGACCGTTCTGGAATTCAATCCATTCTTCTATAAATAAAAGCTCAATCCTTCATTATTTCTTACGAATTCACTGAAACTCTAGAGAGAGAAATTATAGAGAGCTTACAGCTAGAAGAATACATCAAATACAAGGTACATAATACAAATACAATCTTTAATATACAACAAAAGAACTGTGATTGATTTACTTTTAAACGGACGGTTCAGATTAAAACTTAAGCAATTGTCCATACTGATTCATTATTAAAACTTTAAATCAGTGATCCATACTGATTCACTATTAAAATTTTAAACCAGCGATCCATATTGATTCACTATTAAAACTTTAAACCAACGATCCATATTGATTTACTAATATTAATTCAACCAACGGTCTGAAAAATTAGCACAACTCCTCATGGAAAAATATTGTATCCAAAAATAATTTGGACCGAAAAGAAATATATTATTCGGGTGAATAGTAACTCATGAATAGTAACTCGTGAATAGTATTCCGACACGAAAAGTGTCCCGAATACCCGATTGAATAATATAACATCTAGACATCAATTATCATCAGATTAGATGTCGATTTCTACTAACACAAATAATTTCAACACAATGAAATTATCAAATTCATCTTTAATCAACACAAATTTATTCATCATTAATATTATAACTCACAATATTTAGCAACCAGGTTATTCCCAGGAAAGAGGGGGCTTTTCAATAAGGATTTCTCCCTATTGGCGCGCAATTAGGTGACCAAATCTCTCCTTGACAGAACTTCTAGACATTGTAAATATTGCAATTTAATAATATGAATAATTTTGTTGTCTCAATTATTAATTTAATAATATAACATATAACGCAGATGATACTAACAATAATCAAATCAATAATATGAGAGATATGATGCAGCAATTACTATAGCAATAATTGAGTATAACTGAGTGATTTCTCATGTAAGCATTAATAATCAATACCGTGTGCTACTATGTAACCATGAGTATTACTGTACTTTTACTACAGAGTAGTTCAACAGTATTAACGGTAAAACTTCCGCCGTTATTTTCATAAAAATATTTTTGTCGTTTTCTCATTCCGACAATAATTCTGTTGCGGGGTCCACCAATGATTATACCGTTGTACGAATATTCCCCGACCAATCGAATATAATACAACAACTTGCATACTTTGCAAAATTTATAAATACTACCCACAACTATAATATTATCTCAAATTCACACCATAATTTTCAAAAAATATTTTGAGAAAATTAAATCTTTATTCGTAAAATTTGGGATTTTACAGACTCGGCTTAATAAATAATCCACATCATCCCTGCACTATGGCCAAGGATATTCATTAGTATCACAACCATAAATCATCCATGCACTACGGGCCAAGGATATTCGTATTCATCAATGGTCATGATCATGCCAACAACTGTCCATCAATGCACTACGGGCCAATGAGGACTTTTACCACATTATTTATAACATTACGGTCATGATTATACCGATTAATCCCTAGTCATAATCATACCAAGTCCATCTATGCCTTACAGGCCACATATGACTTTCAACATAATATAAACATGAAGATGATGACAATGATATAAGAATTCAATAAAACAAGTTTAAGAATTAATTTATCCAGGAATTAAGGAATTAATAACGTCCAAATTATCAACATGACACTTCTTTGTAGAGTAAAATTCAAGAATACTCAGAAGAATATTTTCATGAAAATATACTGAATGAAGCGCAAATATCAAAGATATTCCACTAATTTCATATAATATAAAAGCCAAAACTTTAACCAACTGAGTATAATAAAGAATGGAATAACAAAAGAAATCACTAGGCATGCGATAGACCGCACGGACAGGTTATTCCAACAGAATATTAAATAACGGAACCAGGTCAGGCGAAATTCGCACCGACAGAATATTCCAACAAAATAGTAAAGAATGGAATAACAACAGAAATCACCATGCATGTGATAGACCGCACAGACAGGTTATTCCAACAAAATAATAATTAATGGAACCAGGTCAGGTGTGACACCCCCAAAATAGGTATACATCACCCATCTTGAGTCGCCAGAAAATACACTATAAAAATCATTTACAACTTCATTTATACAACTGTTGAATTGTCGTGCAGAGTACGACCACAGTTAAACTGTAAATTTTAATACAAATATATGTAACTCTCATGGTGCCTCGACCACAACCTTACAATGGTACGTTACATAAAAGTACAGTCAAAAATTATTTTAGAAATTAAAATCTTTGAGAAGTGCTCAAGGAAACCTTCGTACATGGGCGGCCATGCGTCTAGGTTATAATAGATATCATATGTCCAGAGAATTATCCTTGGTTGACCCAATAAACCCCAAAGAAAAACGAGAAGATTACTACCATGTTCCTTCTAATGATGAGTCTTCTCTTGACATATAACTATCTCCACTGTCTCCAAGTGAAAATTATATTTCAAATAAACTCTAAGATCATATAGGTAGTACTCGTAGATATACTTAGCAAGTGGATGTGCACAGCCCTGTCTCATGATAACACGAGGTTGTATGTCATTAGACATCTTGTATAATAGTGACAAAACACCTTTCTAAAGTTGGGTTCGCCTCACCCTATTCGGTTCACCAAAATTAAATATCAAATGATGTATACAATACGACACACTTATTTAAAGTTCTCAATAAAATTATTTCCATACTATTTAGGGAAAACCTCAACAGCTATAGACCACCGTTCTATTCCCATGTTATCCCCGCTCGACTCAGCAACACTCTTATTACCATAAAGGAATTGTGAAGCAAAAGGGTGAACACAACTAGCCCAGTAAAGAATATCATAACTCAAGATAATTAAATTATCAATAGCTTCTGTCAATAATAAATCAGAGATTTAGAACATATGGTAGATGAAAAAACTTTTCAACCATAGTTGCAGCGGAACAAACAATCCATTAAAAGAGTCAAATAGACCATCAGGTCTATTATCTTCTCCATGTTAAAAGTCCATCAATAATGTTTTATCCCTGTAACATCAATCAATAATTTCTGTCCACAATCATATGAATAACTCATAATCATAATTGTGATTTTGAATTTCTTTTCGCACCCAGGACGAAGATAATTTTCATCACCTATCTTCACCTGAAACATCAAAAATCATGGTTATACCAAATCACAATCCCTGCTCATAATCATATTAATAAATTCATCTTTGTAATACGACCAAAAATATTCATTAACAATTTATCTTTGCACTACAGGCCAAAGACATACAATTGTATTTTAGGAGAATCAAGTAGAGCATGATATCTACTATCTTCTACGAATTCAAAAGTTTATTATCAATCTTTTATCGCTAAGACTCAGCTTAATAAATAATCCACATCATCGAATCACCCCTGCACTACGGCCAAAGATATTCAATAATATCACATCCATGAATTATCCATGCACTACGGCCAAGGATATTCATTATTATCACATCCATGAGTTAATATTTCATTGCATAGACTCAGCTCAATAATTAATCCACATCGTCAATTCATCCCTGCACTATAGGCCAAGGATATTCTTTTAGTATCACGACCACGAATTATCCATGCACTACGGGCCAAAGATAGTCGTGTTTTCATCAACGGTCCTGATCATGCCATAAAATAATTCATCTTTGCACCCTTGGCTGAAGAGAATCCATAGCCATAATCATACCAAAAACTGTCCATCAATGCACTACGGCCAATGAGGACTTTTTCCACATCATTTGTAACATTACGGTCATGATTATACCGAATAATCCCTGGTCATAATCATACCAAGTCCATCTATGCACTACAGGCCCCATATGACTTTCAACATAATATATACATGAGGATGATGACAATGATATAAGTATTAATCAAACGAAAATAAGGATAAATATTAAAGACTTTAAATTTATCCAAATATTATCAACCACTTATAATCTAATATTATTAATATCATAACAATATTTTAATCACTTTTTAAACTTATAAATAATTTATTTCAATTATTTACATTTTACAAAATAATGCATTTAATCATTCAAAAATGTCATACT
The DNA here is from genome assembly GCA_020205505.1 of Panax japonicus. NCBI lineage: Eukaryota > Viridiplantae > Streptophyta > Magnoliopsida > Apiales > Araliaceae > Panax > Panax japonicus. Next base: position 2,383,873 of record CM035093.1, on the reverse strand, counting down.
CATAAGATTTCATCACCAATGATTAAATCCCTCATCAAAAATCTGCATATACCTTATATAGGATTTCCAAGCCATAAAATTCTATTTTCTAACTTTGTTATTTCACATAACATATTTAACTCATATGTTCGTAACTAAACTATTTTCATGAAAAATACCAAATCAGTCCCAAAAATATTTGTTTTCTGGGATTTTGCAGAATATAGTCCCATAATGAACATATATTTTTTTCGAAATTTTTAAAATTCACTTACTATTTTTCAAAAATTAATTTCTAATTAATTCTTTAAGAAATTAGCTACCTCAAGTTTAACTCTAGAAATTCCCAAATTTTGGCAGGATCTTACACATGTTAAAGTGAGCTTCCAGATTTAATTTCATGGTCATCGGAGTTATAGAACTCCGGTTATAACCTTTTTCGTTAGAAAAATATAAATATTAAAATGGTCATAACTTGCTCATTTTAAGTCAGAATGAGCTCATTTTTGGACAGGAGGTACTTTATACCATATACTTTCATGTCCCAAAAGGCTGAAATTTTTCTCACAAATTAAATGGCCGAAAATTCCCTTTTAAAATTTCTGGCAGTAGTTGTTTTCCTATTTTTCACTTTTTCGTGTTTTGCTAAAATCAGTCCTCACAAAAATCTACAGCATCTTTTCCAGTGTTTTCACTTGGATAAGTTAGGAAACTCATAGATCTAACTCTAGAACTTGACCACACTCAAAAAATCGAAATATAATAACCAACAAAACTCATCATAACACTTTCTAATACTTCATATACCCATTATTTTTATCAGTCCAATACTTTTATTATGACTCTCATCATAATTAACGTAACCAGATCATTTTCACAATTTAATAAGGAATGAATATAAAGGATCATTCACCATACATGTGGTAATCCACACAGACAGGTTATTTCAACATAATAATAAAGAATGGAATAACAGAAGGATTCACCATGCGTGCGATAGACTGCACAGACAGGTTATTCCCAACAGAATAATAAATAATAGAACCAGGTCCGGCGTAAACGCACAGACAGGATATTCCGACAGAATAATAAAGAACGGAACCAGGTCAGGCGAAATTCGCACCGACAGGATGTTCTAATAGAATAATAAAGAACGGAATAACAACAGAAATCACTATACATGCGGTACTTCGCATAGACAGGTTGTTCTAACAGAATAATAAATAACGGAATCAGGTCAGACGAAATTCGCACCGACAGGATATTCCAACAGAATAATAAAGAATGAAATAACAACAGAAATCACAATGTATGCGGTACTTCGCATAGACACGTTATTCCAACAGAATAATAAGGAATGAAATAAAAGAATTTCACCAAGTATAGGGTGGTCCGCATATACAGGTTATTTCAACAGAATAATAAAGAATGGAATAACAGAAGTTCTCTTTATGAATATAAAAGAAATAATACCTCGTACTAATAAAATAAATAATATCCCTTACCTTATAAAAAAAAGTACTCCGACGGTAGGGCTGTGACATACTTGAAGCAACTTGCACTACGCTCAAAGCTTTCTTAAACGCTAAAGAAAATACGCTCAAGATTATAGAAGAAGAATTCTCTCTACAGTTTCTCTATCTAGAGTTTCATTGAATTCGTAAAAATAATGAAGGAATGAGCTTCTATTTATAGAAGAATGGACTGAATAGTAACCAATTTATGAACGATCCAGATTGATTTACTTTTAAACGGACGGTCCAAATTGGTTTATAATAAAATATAATATATTCTATTTATAATCTAATAAAACGAATTACTTTATAAAAGTATTCTGTTTTATATAAAAAGATTTTACTATGAAAACACTATGCATAATAGAATATAATATATTCTAATTATTGTCTAATAAAATAAATAACTTTATAAAAATATTTTGTTTTATATAAAAAAAATTCCGTTTTATTACATTAATAATAATAATAAAACAAAATTTATATATATATATAATAATAATAATAATAATAATAATAATAATAATAATAATAATAATAATAATAATATACACCCCGTGACCCCTTATTCTTCAAATATACTCCACCCATATGCTAACACAGGCCACATGATTTCTTATTACAATCCCAAATAAGGTGACCTTAAATATATCTTACTGTAATAAGTAATTAACCTTCAAAACTATACCAACTTACTAGAAATAAGGCTACAGCTAAACTTTTATATATATATATATATATGGGGAAAATGGACATGCACAGCCGTGCACTTTTTTTTTACACAGCAGCTTAAAAACGACGTCGTTTTATTTGATTTGTTTTAAAACAAAAAAACAGCGCTTCTTCTCTCGTTCAGGGATTTTCTCCTCCATAAGAGCTTCATCCTCCCTTTTCACCGGCTGTTTCCGGCCAAATCAAAATTTTGTAATCCAGCCAAATCGAAAGTTTCGAATTCGGTAAAATGAATATCCGGTCTAAGATTCTCTCACCGGTTCGTAACCTTATCTCTCTTCGAATGTATTAATTTTGTAATTGTAAGAAATTTAGGGTTTATTTGGAACTGTCATTCAGCTTTGATTTAATTTTGAGTAATTTTAATTTAGGGTTTATGATGTTTTTTTCATTGGTGAACCAGGCTAATTAGTTTCATCCCCAAATTAGTCCCTTTTCTTTGTGATTTTTCCTACTTTTTTTTAATTACATCGATCTGTTTTTCCGCTCTTGCTTTTCTCTTAGCTATTTTGTATTTTGATTTTGAAATTTTTGTAACTTCAATTTTTGTAAAATATTTTAGATTCTTATTTTGATTACATAAATTGCTACTCCAGATTCTGAGATAAGAGGATATTGAATTTGTCGTAGCTCCATATGAGGCTGATGTGCAGTTAGCGTACCTGTCCACTCTTGAATCAGAAAATGGTAGAATAGTAGCATTAATCTCAGAGAATAATGATCTGCTGGCCTATGGTTGCCCATTTATAAGATTTGCATGAAACTTTTGTACGTCCAGATGGAGATTTACTTATCTCTTATTGACATAAAGATTCTTCATTGGAGTATTAAAGTTGTTCTGTTTTGATTTGAATGGGGCCATGGGCAGGTTATTTTTAAGATGGACAGGTTAGGCAATAGTGAGGAGATAGTGCTGGACAAGGTATTTGATTCGGTAGCTTGTGTACCTTCCTTTCAAAATTTTGATAGAAACTTGTTCGTAAGTAAATCACATGTGTGACACTTTTGCAGTTCTTCTCAATATGTATATTTTTGTATGGACTTGATTTGGTTTAAGATTCATCCTTCAATTAAACCATTCCGTAAATTAAAGCTAATATCAAAACTGAATTCTATTCTACATGTTAATGAAAAGACCTTTTTTTGTCAGTATAATTGTGCTCCCATCAACTAAGCTGTTGATGATAGCATCATTGATAGAAAGCTAATCGAGAGGCTCCTCAAGACTTCATCTTATCAAGGTATAAACTTATTTTGATGTCCAAATTAATTTCTTAATTCCTTTGTTAAATTTCTTGGTTGGTATTTTTAATGGCAATTGCCACAGTCAATTCTTGTAGTAAAGCTTTATAATATCTTGGTTTGCATGAAGATGATGAGCAAATCAACACAAACGAGCCTTGTATATCTCCAATTAATCAACAGTTGCCCATTCTCTCTTTTTCTCCTCAATTCTCAGATTTATAGGAGGTGGAAGTGAATCTTATTGTAACAGCTTACTGTATGGCTGGAACGACAGGCTATGATTTACTCAAGAAAATTAAGGTGTGCTATGGTTTATATACCATTTTTTCTATTCGTTTATAGGATTTTGTAAATCATCCTGTATTCATTCTAGATGGTATATATTGTTTGAAAAGTTGCCATACAGGTGTCCAATCTTGATCTTTCAACAAAAATTTTCACCTGTTTTTCACCTGAACGAAACAACTCATCAGAAATTTATCTATTCGTGCATTTCAAAATGAATGTCAGCACTTGAGCAGAGTGATGAAATCATGAAATGACTTTGTTACCAGTTCTCTTGGATTGTTTTTATTTATTTGGAAAACTATAATTATCGATATTAAAAGGATATTATAAATTGGTATATTGTTAGTTAGAAATTGAAAGGGCTTTTGTTTTTGTTCTACAGGAATCTTCTTCATTTAGAGACATACCAGTAGTGATTATGTCATCTGAGACGACCCTACATATTTGTAATTAAACTGAAAGAGGCAAACTGATTAATCACATTGGACAGATGTTTGGAAGGAGCAGAGGAGTTTTTTCTAAAACTAGTGAGATTGTCAGATATGAATAAGCTTAAACCTCATATGATGAAAACTAAAAATAAGGATTGTCAAAAAACAAAACAAAAGGAGGTTCAACCATCACTACAACATCAATCCAGTAATAACAAGAGGAAGGCTGTGGAATTGGAAGAAGGGCTTCTACAAGATAGAACAAGACCCAGATATAGTGGCGACCTCACTGTTGTCTAGTTCTACTTTTCTTTTTCTTTTATTTTTCCCAATTTAAACAATGGACATAGCTCCTTTTTTTCTTCTTTTTTTTTCTAATCATGGTTTATACTATTTATACAAGTGGAATGTAGTTAGGAATCCAACATTATGATGACATTTAAAGATTTTGTTTTGAATGTATGGGGGGAATACTTATACGGGGGGGGGGGTATCCAATGACCTTTGTGGATCTTTGTAAATTTTCATTTGCATTTGTGCTACTACTATGCATAATCTTCATTCCATTCTAGATTTGAAGTAGTATCAGCCAAAAGTATTACTTCATTCCATTCAAGATAATCGTAAACATCCAAAGGTTTTTATTTTCCATAAATGGTAGTCGTTGTAAACATGCAGAAAGTAGATGAACACATCAGTTTAGTTTATGAAATGCTTAAATTAGCTAAATACTCCCTCCGTTCATAAAAACAAGCCTTCTCATTTGTAATACAAAATGACCTTATCATAGATGAGCACACCATTTTTCATCTGGTAAGTAATGTAGACGAAAAATAAGAAACTTTAAGAAAAAACACAATCTTAGCATCTCGATAGCAAAACTCTTACCAGAGGGATAAAAAGCTCCACTCCTTTACATAAAGAATACATATAATACATGACATATCACAAACTGAAAACAATTGTATTCCAATTCTTTCATGCCTATTACGTGAATATTTTCTCTGAATCTACATAAGAACTCTCTGTAACTTTAAGTAACCCCTCCGCATTACTGAAACAATCATATACACCAAGTATTGAGTGAGAATTATTTATTAATTCTGCACAGCTGAATGTCAGCAATACTCACTAAATAAGATCTCTGTAGAGCCAAAAACGTGATAAACGAACTGAGAACATGCAACTGGTAGAAAACAAAGACAGTTAGGAATCGCGGTAGATTGGTTGTGGTATCCATTTGAGATTCAAGTTCAGTTTCCTGATTTAGCCCCATCAAGTTGAAAGTTGTCTTTGTATTCCCCTTCCAATATCACCCTTCAGGCACTTGATTTCCCTTCTCAAATTTTAAGACGGATAGAACCTGTAAATATGGCATCTAAGGCAACCTTAATTAGGAGGATTTGATGGTGTATATCAGCTATATCTCTAAAAAATTACAACAAAATGAAAAACATTTAAATAACAAAATTAAATAAGCATGTGGTTATAGATATGTACATATTAGAAAGCACACCAAATTTTCACTTATTACTAATTTAAGTGTTTTTATTTACCAAACACAAACTACTTTTCTAAAATTGATTATAATCAAAAGCACTAATTAGAATTAGTAGTCACTTTTTTTAAGCAATTCCAAATATACTCTAAAATAAGCATGTGGTTCAAGATATGTAGGTATTAGAAAGCACATCAATTTAGTGCAAAACTTAAGCTATCCTTTTGTAAGTTTTCTTATACTTAACATGTCCTTCAATTGCAATACGATATCTATAATATGTCATTTTTTTATTACTAATATAATATGAACATCCTATGCCTTCAAAGTTCGAACTCCATCCTCCATTGTATAGTAAAGAGGCCAAATGTATTAGCTAGTAAAACTATATGTGTCATAATTTCTAGTAGCTTATTTCTTCTTATAACTAATTGTAAATTTGAAATTTTAAACTTTGAAAAAATTAAAATACTTCCCTCTGAATGGAGTTCTCTTTAGACTTAATAGATCATTAGGTTGTTGTTTCATACAAATTTACTATTGATTTGAAAGGAAAAAAAACCATTCACAAAACTGCAAAACTAGTAACACTTAAATTGAGAGTTCTTTTAAATTACTAGTTCTTCAAAACTAACAATTCTGAGCTTCGCAATATCTCATGACAATGCACACGGATTTCAAATTTATATGTTTTCATGTGAATGCAATTGCAACAGGGGCATTCAAATGGTCTGAAGCAGCAAGAATGTTATCAACAACAGTTCGCCTTTCAAAAGAACTAAGATATGCTTACTGGGTCTTAGCTCTGATACTTGGAAACCAAAGAATAAGTCCTTTCATATTTATAGCTTAGTTGATGGGAGCACAATTATACTGACAAAGAAAGGTCTTTTCATTAATATGTAGAATAGAATTCAGATTTGATATTAGCTTTAATTTACGGAATAGTTTAATTAAAGGAGGAATCTTAAACCAATTCAACATCCTCTTATCTCAGAATCTGGAGTAGCAATTTATGTAATCAAAATAAGAATCTAAAATATTTTACAAAAATTGAAGTTACAAAAATTTCAAAATCAAACTACAAAATAGCTAGAGAAAAGCATGGGCGGAAAAACAGATCGACGTAATTAAGAAAAATTAGGAAAAATCACAAAGAAAAGGGACTAATTTGGGGATGAAACTAATTAACCTGGTTCACCAATGAAAAAAACATCATAAACCCTAAATTAAAATTACTCAAAATTAAATCAGAGCTGAATGACAGTTCCAAATAAACCCTAAATTTCTTAAAATTACAAAATTAATACATTCGAAGAGAGATAAGGTTACGAACCGGAGAGAGAAGCTTAGGCCGGATTTTCCTTTTGCCGAATTCGAAACTTTCGATTTGGCTGGATTACAAAATTTTGATTTGGCTGGAAACAGCGGGTGAAAAGGGAGGACGAAGCTCTTATGGAGGAGAAAAGCCCTGAGGGAGAGAAGAAGCGCTGTTTTTTGTTTTAAAACAAATCAAATAAAACGACGTCGTTTTTAAGCTGCTGTGTAAAAAAAAGTGCACGGCTGTGCATGTCCATTTTCTCCTATATATATCTATCTAATAAAATACAAATGATTTTGAATTTCCCGCTCACTCAATAAATCATCTGGGCCGTCCAAAGTTTGAGATAAATCTCACCGTTCATACATCTATCTAATAAAATACATCTATCTATCTAATAATCTAATAATAATTTAATAAAATACAAATGACTTTAAATTTTCCTCTCACTCAATAAATTATTTTGGTCGTTCAAAGTTTGAGATAAATCGTATTGTCCATATAGTGCCGGAGGCACGGGACCCAGCTAGTATATATATATTTTATACCGGTTTTGCTATATAATTTATAAAACATTCACATGCAAATGAAATTGACTATTTATTTTGCTGACATCTATATGCAATGACCCGAGCTGTCCGCCCTTTCCAAATTTGACTATGCGAGAACACGGTTTTCCAAAAAAAAACTGCTTATAACATTTTAACCACAGTTTATATATATATACGGTCCGGATTAAGTGCATACTTTTAGCGACGCTATATGTTGTCCGTCGCTAAAAGTATAGGCGACGGTTGTATGACCGAAACTGTCGCCTAAAGGGGGTGAGCACGGGTGAGTAAGATAAGGGGTATGCACTTGATCCTTGCTCTCTCTCTCTCTCTCTATATATATATATATATATATATATATATATATATATATATATATATAGGGGTTACATCCACAGCAACCGGTTGTTGGGAGCAACCCATTTTTGGCCAGCCGTAACAGCTTGTACCGGTTTATAAAAAAAAATTGCATAAGGGCCGGTACAAGCTGTTACGGCTGGTCAAAAATGGGTTGCTCCCAATAATCGATTGCTGTGGATGAAATCCTATATATATATATCGAATAAACTAGTAATCATGCATGCATATTATAGAAATTTTAATATAAAAACAATGCAGAACAAAGTTAGATCTTTTTGGGGGAGGCATGCAGCACCACATGCACTTTAATATTTTATTTTCTAAATATGTTGGTTCACATTGATTCTTAAGGCATGCATATATATTAAGAAGTTAGTTAAACTCTGATTACATTGAGATGTGATATACAATTATCAAATTAACGATTGATTATAAAATTATCACCCTTAATTTTAATCTTTTATCAATTTAACTATTTATCAAAATAGAAAAATTGAATACTTTTATTTCATAAAATTCGGGGTCTCACATCAGGCGTTATACGCACAGACATGATATTCCAATAGAATAATAAATAATGGAACCAGGTCATGCGTAAACGCACAGACATGATGTTCCAACAGAATAATAAAGAATGGAATAACAGAAGAATTTCACCATGTATGCGGTACTTCGCATAGACATGTTATTCCAACATAATAATAACGAGTGGAATAACAGAAGTTCTCTTCATGAATACGAAAGAAATAATACCCCTTACCTTAGAAGAACTGGTTATTGAAAAAGTGAGGTAGCAGTTAGCAGAATACTTTTCTTCTTTGTCTCTATAGTTTCTCTCTAGAGTTTCAGTGAATTCGTAAGAAATAATGAAGGAATGAACTTCTATTTATAGGAGAATGGACTGAATAGTAACTAATTCATGAACGGTCCAGATTGATTTACTTTTAAACGGACGGTCCATATTGATTTACTTTTAAACGGACGGTCCATATTGATTTACTATACAATATTAATAAATTATTCAAATAAAACAAAATTTTTTAAATAAAATATAATATATTCTATTTATAGTCTAATAAAACAAATAACTTTATAAAAGTATTCTTTTTTATATAATTTTTTTTACTATGCAGGCTCTAAGCAAATACTATGCATAATAAAATATAATATATTCTAATTATTGTCTAATAAAATAAATAACTTTATAAAAATATTCTATTTTATATAAAAAAAATTTACTATGCAAAATACTATGCATAATAAAATATATTATATTCTAATTATTGTCTAATAAAATAAATAATTTTATAAAAGTATTCTATTTTATATAAAAAGTTTTTCTGTTTTATTACATTAATAATACTAATAAGACAAAATTTATATATATATATATATATATAAACTTTCATGTCTTCATAAAAAAAATACCTCAATATATTTAACAATATTTATCATCTTTATTATAATTCACAATATTAATCTACCAGGTCGTTCCTAGGAAAGAGGGGGCTTTCCAATAATGATTTCTCCCTATTGGCACGCAATTAGGTAACCAAATCTCTCCTTGGCAGAACTTTCATACATCGTTAATATTATAAATAATAATATTAATAACTCTGTCATCTCAGTTATTGATTTAATAATATATAAAGTATCGACAATAATTGAATCAAATAACGTGAGATACTATGCAACAATTACTGAAGCAATAATTGAACAAAACTGAGTGACTTCTCACGTAAGCATCAATAATCAATATAGTGTGCTACTATACAACCACGCGTATTACTGTACTTTTACTACTGAGTAGTTCAATAGTTTTAACGGTAAAACTTTCGTCGTTATTTTCATAAAAATATTTTTTTCGTTTTTTCAATCCGACAATAATTCCGTTGTGGGGTCCACCAATGATTATGTCGTCGTACGGATATTCTCCGACAAAAAGAATATTTCCCGACCAAACGAATATTATACAACAACTTGCATAATTTTCAAAATTTATAAAAATTACCCACAACTATAACATTATCTCAAATCCACACCATAATATTCAAAAAAATATTTCGAAAAAATTAAATCTTTATTCGTAAAATTTGGGATTTTACATAAAAATTAATTATTTGACAGGTATGGAAAAAACTCATTCCATTCCATGAAATAACCAAATATAATTTTTTTCATTTCATGAGAATGGGTCATTCTATTCCACCTATAATCCAAACATTACATAAAAGTTTTATTTAATAATAAAGGGTTGTTCATGGTAAGTGTTAACGCTTGAATTATTCCTCACGTTCAATCAGCAGCTTGGGCGTGGACCTACACAGAAAGAACCACTAGAAAGTAAGGCTATAAACGAACTAAATAGTTCAACTTCGAATAAAAAAAATACGAGTGAGACTCGAATTTGTTAATAATATGATCCAAATATGAGCATAAAAAATAGTTCGAATAAAAATATGAGTAGAATTTGAGAAAAGTTATATTTGACTCGTTTAAGATTCAAATTACTCGAATTCTGATTCAATACATACGCGATTGATACAAATTTAATTGGATACTCAATACATTCTCTTATAATATATACAAAATTAAATTAAATTAAGATAAATATTAATTATTATTATTATTATTTTATTTTTATTTTTAATTTTAATTATGATTTTATATTTATAAAGTGTAATAGTATATACATATATAACTTATTATTGAATGGGTCATCCTCCTCATTGTGGAAGTGATGTTATTATTGACTTTAAATAAACGATCTACTCAAATATGGGATTAAGAGGAATTTACCTAGTCTGACATGGGTTGCTAAGAAGTAAACACAGAGTTTAACACTGGGTTCAACTCAAAAGGTGTTATTTAAGACAAGAGACTTTATGTAGGCGTGTGCAAACCATCTTGGGGGAGGGGATAACCATGACACACACGTGTACGTTTTGCGATATGTGTCCCATTACTACCTCAATCGTTAGATAATTGTTGAAGGAACACCAAATCGCAGTATAAATAGAGAAGAAGTGGGAGCTAATACACTTTTTTGGCATTCTGTGATCAGATCTTTGAAAAGACGTAATAAAACTCTAATTTCCTATTAGTAGCAGATTCATCTTCAAATCTCCTCTTATTCTCAGTAAGATCCTTCGAATCTTATTGTTTTCACTTTTCATTATCTACAAATGACTAGTTCAATCCACAATTTAGGTTTGTCTTCTTTTTCGTGAAAGGGATTCTAGAGAGGAAAACATACAGACTCTTGAAAGGAAGTTGAAAAAGAACTCCATTAAATACTAGAAGACCCTTATTCTAGCTCCAATGTTAACGCTTGACTTTGTCCAAACGTTTAATCACTAGCTTAAAACGCACCATAAAATACTCTTGGGCCATCAGGGGAATACATTCAGTTTGAGAGTAAGAACTGGCTTCAAGATAGGTTAATAATGGATGAGCTAATATTTAGTAGGCTAAAAATGTGCATTTATAATTTCGCTACACCATCCCAATAGAGTTACAATTTCTAATTGAAATTGTATAGAGATATCCTATTGAAAAAGGAGTTAATGTTGGATATGTTAATTGCATGATGCCTTAGTTGACAAAATAATGACCCAATTCTATCAGACTTATTTCGAGCCCAATTAAGACAATTCATTATATGAAAATACGCAACCCAAGAGTAAGTATGATGATAAATATAGTCTGTTGGTAAAATTTAGATTTGGAGGTAGAGCTAGATTCTAAGAATGCACTTAACAGAGGTTGAGTGTTCCTTGGTACTATAAATTTATGAATAAGTCTCGGCAGATTGAAAATTTGGATAAGAAAATTGGACATTTTTAATTTATTTTTTTTTCTTGTGACTCCCAAAAAATGTATAGTATTTATTCTAACAAGAATATTTATAAAATGTAGTGTTGTAGGTGTAATTTATGAACCCTGTTATTGTATATGTATCTAAATTACACCTACAACACTACATTTTGTAAAAATTTCGGTTAGAATAATTACTATACATTTTTTGGGAGTCACAAGTAAAAATAAAAAATAAAATAATAAAAATAAAAAATTTCCAATTTTCCGATCAGTGTAGAAGCACTCTAAATTTATACTTTTGATCAAACACGAAATATAAATATAGAGACTTAGAGGGTACATTTATCGGTTTAAATTGAGTTTAACTTTAAAAATATAAAACTACATTTATCATTTCACGTATATTTCACTAAAATGTTAATTTCACGTATATTGACAATTTAATAATTATAAGTATCATATTGTATTGATTAATAAAGAAAATCTGTAAACTCAAAAAATTAACTAGTACACCTATTGCAAAATTTAATATATTAGTATATATTAATTTCATTAAATAACATTAAAAGAAAGCTGTGTCATGAAATGTTTTTCTATTCCAAATATCAATTAACATGAAATGTTGATTAGAAAATTAAAAAAAAATCTTCTAGAATCTTCTCGATAAAAATTATTTTACAAATTGTTAATGTGACATATTCCACCTCAACATATTAATCAACAAATTGTTTCAATGTAGTCTTCGGCCCCACACAAATTAAATGCTGAAGTGGAGTATGTCACATTAGTAGTTTGTAAAATATTTGTAGAATAGTTTGTCTCTAATATTATTCTTATTTTATATTGGCTGTCTGGTACACAGTGTGTAATTAAAAAAAATTAAAATATTTAAACAAAATTTAAAAAATATGAATGAGAAAAAAGAAAATAAGGATAGAGATTAATGAGAGAAAAAAATAAGGTAATTATTGATATGTTGTGACATAGTCTCAAGAAATAACTATCCCCTCTCTCTTTATAATTAGTAAAGAAATTACAAATATATTTAGTAATTAGTAATTACCAACCACATAGTCTATTTGAATTAAAACTAGACGCTAATTAGTCTAATTTACCCAATTACGTTATAGTAGAATTTGTAAAAGATTATTATTATTATTATTATTATTATTATTACATTTTGCACTTACCTTTATAATTTATGAATATTTATATATACTAATATATGAAAATTTCACACTTATTTTCGTGACAAGCCCTCCTTATTTTCGTGACACTTATTTGGCAGGCGAGGTCAAGCCCTCCTTTTAACGCCAATATTAACATCAAGTTTTGTCAGCGCATCTAATCACAGAATTCACACACTTGAACCTGCACAATAACAAATCACAAGCTTGACAGCTTGTGCCGCCGGGGGATAGCTCCGATGTGAGAATAAGTACAGACCGTTCACAAGGTTTAACAATGGAGGCTAAGTGTTTAGTGCTCAAAGAAAGTATTACTTATTAATTGTAACCCCGACCTTGTATTTATATTACTCTCATCACCCTAGAATCTTTCTCCGAGTCGGTTTATAACTCTTAATTATGGTAGCTACCATAATTTTGGTCCAACACAATCTCCTTAAAAGGTGAAAGTGAAATTCAGTCCAAACGCTACCTTTGGAGTTGCCGTATTCAAAATACGGTTAGGACTCTAAACTCTGTGCGCAGGATGACCCACTGCACAGGTCCAACCCAACCGAACTTACCACTGGGTCTGAGCCTTGGCCCAAAGGACTCGGATGTCGAACCCAAATACCTTCAGTTTCACCATGGGCTTCGCCCCATGGACTTATAAACCCCTTTCAGTGTCAGGCTTTTGGCCCACATAAAAATCGGTAAAATGCTTCCGAACAAACCGATTACACAATCAAAACTTATTTGGTTTTAAATAAAACAAACCCAAATTAACCCATGAGTATGCCGACCCAGCAGTGATACTATTCTAGTAAGTAATTGAAGACTAGCCAAACTCTTTTCTCTCTCGACAAAAATCTTAACATTCAAAGACTCAATACTTAGATATCTGGGTGAGGGTTTCTTTTATCTTTTGGTGAGACTCCCGCCTATATATTTAATTTAGTTATCATTAGCCGTTTATTTGATTCATATATTTTTTTTGTGGAGTTTCTTTTTCTTTTCTTTATTTTTTTTTTACTTTTGTAGAATTTTATTTTCTCTTAATTTGGTGTTAATTCTCTTGTTTTTCCACTCTTATATATGGAAGCTTGGATTCTCTTTATGCAAGTTGATTTTGTTTATGATGATGGATAGGTGATTATTGCAAATTTGCTAATTAGGTACTCAACAAATCATGCAAAACCACAATACAGATAATAGAATGCTATAAATGAAGAAGCCATAAATATAAACACCGTGAGATATAGTCCACAAAATGAAGCCATAGACCCTCCCATTGAATGCACTGTCATCATAATCTGAAGGTCTCCATATAATTGCTTTGCACTTTCAACAGTATTTAGAATTGCAAGATTATCACATTATCATTGAACCATAGGTACCAGGATTATCACAATTAAGCTTCTTCCAGTTTAGGTCTTCAATCCAATTATGTTTATTGAATGTGAAATATATCCACACAAACAAAAATTAGCACTTAAAAGATCTTTTTAACAGTCATTGCAATCTTATAAATATTTACGACAGGAATCTGGGCAATAGTAAGATATAAGAATTATTTATACATACTTAATAGTTGACTTCAACATTGTATAAACTATCAACCAAATAAATAATTATCTTTCCACAGCTCTTTTATAAGAAATAGTATTGTCCGAGATAAAAAAGTCTCACACTTGACTAAAAATTCATGTGTTTGTCAAATTAAAAATTAACAGAACATAGAGAAATTTAGCTCTTATATTAAATAAAAATGAAAAGAATTATAATTATGAATGGTATAATATTAGAAAAGTAGTGATTTTAGGATATAATAATTATGTTTTAACATAATGAAATTAGTAAAAATTTAGAAAAGTAGTGGATTTTAGGGTTTATAAAATAAACATATTAGTTGCAGGATTATATATATGTATGATAATGTATGGTGTGAGATTATAAATGGTATATAATATTGTAAAATTCTAAAAAAAAAGATTTATTGGGTTGTCACTATTAGTAATGTTGGAACCTATATATGTGCATGGTATAATATTATAAAATTCAAAAATTAGTGTAATTATGTAACAGTTGACATTACCAAAATAGTATAGATTTATAGTGATTTAAGGGATTATAAAATCAAAATATTAATTTGGAATTAAAAAATAGTAATTTTAGGAGATAATAATTAAATTAGAAAGGATAATATCAGAACAGTTGACATTACCAAAATAGTTTAGATTTGTAGTGATTTATTGGATTATAAATTCAAAATATTAATTTGGTATAAAAAAAAGTAGATATTTTAGGAGATAATAATTAATTTAGTAATGATACTATTAGAATATTTAACATTATCAGAATAATTTAGATTTGTAGTGATTTAGGGGATTATAAAATCAAAATAATAATTTGGGATTAAAAAATAGTGAATTTAGGATATAATAATTAAATTAAAAAGGATAATATTAGAACAATTGTGTGACGCCCCCAAAATAGGTCCATTCCATCCAACCCATTCTGAGTCGCCAAATACATGGTACAAAAACAACTACAACTACATTAAAACAATTATCGTGCAAAATACGACAACACATAAACTGTGAGTTTAAATACAAATATTGTCTTCTAGACAATATCCACACTCAAATAAGTTCTCATTACAATTATTGATACACTATTTTACAAAATAGTGAGGACTACTAAAATAACTGTTTTGAACTATTACTTTACACCCCGACTAGTTCCCGCTATATTCTCGTCTCCTGATAAGAAAAATGGAACAAAAAGAAAAAGGGTGAGCTCAACTAGCCCAGTAAAGAATATTATGACTTCTAATGTACAACAAATTATCCTTAGTCTTCAACAGGGAAAAATCTGATAGAATACAATAGACAACAAGTTTTAGATCAACAACTGCAGCGAAAATAATAATTCATTAGAAGAGTTAATTAGAGAATGATATCTACTATCATCTATGAATTTAAAAGTTCATCATCGATATTTTATCCCTGTAACATCAATCAATATATGTTTCAAATCAAATATTCATCTTTACAAAACAGGCCAAAGATATTCATCAGTCGGTCATGTTCATCTCAATACATGTTCATCTTTGCACTACGGGCCAAAGATATTCATCAGTTGGTCATGTTCATCTAAACACATGTTCATCTTTGCACTACGGGCCAAAGATATTCATTATAAAATCATTCATCTTTGTACTACAGGCCAAAGATATTCAGTTATATCATCATTTAGGACTAAGGATGATGAAAAATATTTTAAAGAAAACGAATCCAGCGAAACAAAAGAACAAGTATTAAGGATTCATAATTTAAATAATCCAAGTTCAAAAATACTTCATAAATAACCAGATTGGAGTAAAATTAAAGAATGAAGTTCAAAACATAGATCCAATCAAAGATAGGAATCATAACAGACAATCTTGGACACAGAAAAGAAAATTTAATTTTTCTGTGAATAGTGTCGTATTCGTGAATAGTGCCGTATACGTGAATAGTGCCGCATACGTGAATAGTAACTCTGACCTTAAAAGATAGAAATTTCACAAAAAAATATCATCACGTTTCGTGAATAGTACTCGTGAATAGTAACTCGTGAATAGTAACTCATGAATAGTAACCCGGACATGAAAAAGTTCTAAATTTGATAAAAATTTCCAACCAATATTTCGGCATAATGATATTGAAGAAATAATATCATTTTCGAATAAAATAACATCTCTTACCTCAGAAAGAATAGTACTTCTGACTGGAATACTGGATATAATGCTGAAAGAACTTGCACTGTATAGCAATACTCAAAGTACTAAAATACTCACAAAATACGCTCGATATTATAGAGAGAGAAGATTTCAGTTTCTAGTGTGATTTTCAATTCTAACCTAAGTACCCTATTTATAGAAAAATGCTTAGAGCACCAAAGCAGAAAATTTAATATAATATTAATACAATTACAAAATATTCAAGCCCACCTCTAGATACTTGAATTCAGCCATTAACATGTGCAAGTAAGGACCACCAAAGTACAAAAACATTTTTCTAAGAAAAATCATTTAAACTCCAAAAATCAATTCACACTCGATATACCGAAACTTCAATAATTCACAATAAATAGCCCTTTTGTCAAAAAATTCGAATCTCGCGATTTTTTATAGAAAATTCAATTCTCTACAACTTTGCAAAAGAAATTTTTTTAAAATTCCAAACAGAAATTGACCGAAATCCATAAACGAGCGATTTTACAGGCTATAATCAAATTTCAGTCAATAAATGGGGTCCACCGACACACAAAACATGTGTTAATCATTTAATACAACAAAAATACTCTTCCTCCTCATATACTCATATATCTCACATTCATTGTAAAAAAAATCTCCATTAATATATTATTAAAATAATATATTCAAATGAATTATTTTATCAGAAAAAGATAAAATATTAATTTTCAACAATTGTCACATTTAAAAATTTTCTCCATCTATATTCATATAAAATCAATATTTTTCTCATCACATAAATCAATAAATTAAGTATTCACAAATAATATTACAGAATCACAATATTGACAATCAGGTAGTTCCCATGAAAAAGGGGGCTTTCCAATAAGAATCTCTCCTTACTGACGCGCAATTAGGTGACCAAACCTCTCCTTAGACAGAACTTTCTAGACATTGTCAATAATGTTATCTAATAATATTATTCAGATAATATGAATTATTGCTTCGATAATGGAAAATACTGTGTAGTGATAATTATTGAAACAACGGTAATATAAAATATCAACGCAGTAATTATTGAATCAATAAAATAAAATATTGAACAGTAATTACTATAACAATTATTGAGTAGTGTCTTCTTACGTATGAATCAATAATTGGTGCAATACCGTGTGCTACTGTACAACAACGCGTATTACTGTGTTTTAACCACATGGTGTTCCAACAGTGTTAATGGTAACAACTACGCCGTTATTTATAAACAACTTATACTTGTCGTTTTCTTCATCTAATCGTTTTCCGTTATGGGGCCCACACAAGGCTGCGCCGTCGTACAAATATTCCCCGACAGCAAGAATATTCTGCGACCAAACGAATATTCCCCGACAACAATGAATATTTTATAACCACTTACTTATTTAAAAAAATATTTGTGCATTTTACCCATAATTAACCACAGTAATCAAATAAACTCTTACTATTTTAAAATAATAAATAAAAGAAATTCCATTTTATTAAAAAAAAATCGGGGTCTTACAAATTGACATTACCAAAACATTTTAGATTTGTAGTGATTTAATGAATTATAAATTCAAAATATTAATTTGGGATTAAAACGTAGATATTCTAGAAGATAATAATTAATTTAGTAATGATAATATTAGAACATTTAGCATTATCAGAATAATTTAGATTTGTAGTGATTTAGGAGATTATAAAATCAAAATATTAATTTACGATTAAAAATATAGTGATTTTAGTATATAATAATTAAATTAAAAAGAATAATATCAGAAAAGTTGACATTACCAAAGCAGTTTAAATTTGTTGTGATTTAGTGGGTTATAAATACAAAATATTAATTTGGGATTAAAAAAAATAGTGATTTTAGGAGATAATAATTAATTTAATAATGATAATATTAGAACAGTTAACATTACCAAAACAGTTTAGATTTATAGTGATTTAGTGGATTATAAATTTACAATATTAATTTGGTATTAGAAAAATAGTGATATTAGGAGATAATAATCAATTTAGTAATGATAATATTAGAACAATTAACATTATCAGAACAGTTTCGATTTGTAGTGATTTAGGGGATTATAAAATCAAAATAATAATAAAAAAATAAAAACCGTTTAGATTGAGAAAATAGTGATTTAGTGGATTATAAAATCAACATAGTAAATTATGGTTGATATTATTTGTTATTTTAATATTATTTTAAATGTTTTAAATTGTATAATATTATGTTGTAATATAATTATAAATGGTATAATATTATGTTGTAATATAATTAAATTAGTAATGATAATATCCATACAATTTAGATAAATAGTTATTTTGTTATATACGTATATTATAATATTATACCATACATGTATGATATAATGTATGGTATAATTATAAATGGTATATGTGACGCCCCCAAAATAGGTCCAATCCACCCAACCTATTTTGAGTCGCCAAATACATGGTACAGAAACAACTACAACTTCATTAATACAATTATCGTGCAAAATACGACAACACATAAACTGTGAGTTTAGATACAAATATTGTCTTCTAGACAATATCCACATGCAAATAAATCCTCATTATTGATACACTATTTTACAGAATAGTGAGGACTACTAAAACAGCTATCTAGAACCATCACTCCACACCCCGACTAGTTCCTGCTATAATCTCGCTTCCTGGGAAGAAAAATGGAACAAAAGGAAAGGGTGAGCTCAACTAGCCCAGTAAAGAATGTTATGACTAAGATAATATACAACAAATTATCGTTAGTCTTCAACAGAGAAAAATCTGATAGAATACAATAGACAACAAGTTTCAGATCATTATTCGCAGCGAAAATAATAATTCATAGAAGAGTTACGTAGAGAATGAAATCTACTACAATCTATAAATTTAACAGTCCATCATCAATATTTTATCCCTGTAACATCAATCAATATTCATCTCAAATCAAATATTCATCTTTGCACTACAGGCCAAAGATATTCATCAGTCGGTCATGTTCATCTCAACACCTGTTCATCTTTGCACTAAAGGCTAAAGATATTCATCAGTCGGTCATGTTAATCTCAACACATGTTCATCTTTGCACTACGGGCCAAAGATATTCATAAGAAAATCAACCATCATTGCACTACAGGCCAAAGATATTCAGTAACATCATCATTTAGGACTGAGGATGATGAAAATAATTTTAAAGAAAATGAATCTAGTGAAACTAAAGAACAAGTATTATGGATTCGTACTTTAAACAATCCGAGTTCAAAAATACTTCATAAATAATCATACTGAAGTAAAATTCAAGATTGGTCAAAACATGGATACAATCAACCCTAACATCCATAATAGATATTTTGGACAAAAAGAAGAAATTTTATTTTCTGGTGAATAGTGCTGTATTCGTGAATAGTGTCGTATACGTGAATAGTAACTCCGACACCAAAAGATAGAAATTTCACAAAAAACATCATCACGCTTCTTGAATAGTACTCATGAATAGTAACTCGTGAATAGTAATTCATGAATAGTAACTCGTGAATAGTAACTCATGAATAGTAACCCCGACATAAAAAAGTTTTAAATTTGATAAAAAGTTTCAACCAATATTTCGGCATAATTATATTGAAGAAATAATATCATTTGAGAAGAAAATAACATCCCTTACCTCGAAAGACAGTACTTCTAGTTGAAACACCGGATATAGGCTATGACTTGAACTTACACCGTATAGCAATACTCAAAGTACTAAAATACTCACAAAATACGCTCGATATTATAGAGAGAGAAATAGAGAGAAAACTTCAGTTTTTGGTGTGATTTTCAATTCTAACCTAAGCACCCTATTTATAGAAAAATGCTTAGAACACCAAAGCAGAAAATTTAATACTCCCTCCGTCCCAGGATAAAAGTCCTTATTACTATTTTGGGTTGTCCCATGTTAAATGTCCTATTTCTTTTAATAACCAAACTTTTACACATTTTTTCCTATTATGTCCGTAGCATTAAATATCTCATACTTTTCTTATTCTAATTCTCTCTCCATATTTAATGACATTATTATGGACAATTTTGTCATTTTATTCCTCTTCTTAATATGCGTAAAAATTCCACCAGGACTTTTATCCTGGGACGGAGGGAGTATAATATTAATATAATTATACAAATTTTCCTTAGCCCACCTTTTGGTCAAAAACACCAGCCACACATGTTAATGATGTCCAAAAAAAATACAAAAAACATTTTTCTAACAAAAATAATTTAAACTCCAAAAAATCAATTCACACCCGATATACCGAAACTTCAACAATTCATAATAAATAGCTCTTTTATCAGAAAATTCAAATCTCGCAACTTTTTATAGGAAATTCGATTCTCTACAACTTTTCAGAAGAAAGTTTTTCCAAATTCCAAACAGAAATTAACCGAAATTCATAAACGGGCGATTTTACAGACTATAATCAAATTTCAGTCAAGAAATAGGGTCCACCGACACATAAAACATGCTTTAAATATTTTTTGTAACAAAAATACTCCTCCACATATACTCATATATCCCACATTCATCGTAAAAATATCATCATTATTATATTATTAAAATATAATAATATATTTAAATGAATTATTTTATCAAAAAAAGATAAAATATTAATTTTCAACAATTGTCACATTAAAAAATTTCTCCATCTATATCCACATAAAATCAATATTTTCCGCATCATATAAATTAATAATTAATTATTCATAAATAATATTACAGAATCACAGTACTGGCAACCAGGCCGTTCCCAGGAAAGAGGGGGCTTTCCAATAAAGATTTCTCCTTACTGGCGCGCAATTAGGTGACCAAACCTCTCCTTAGACAGAACTTTCTAGACATTGCCAATAATATTTTCTAATAATATTATTCAGATAATATGAATTATTGCTTCGATAATGAAAAATACTGTGTAGTGACAATTATTGAAATAACAGTAATATAAAAAATCAACGCAGCAATTATTGAATCAATAAAATAAAATACTGAACAGTAATTACTGTAACAATTATTGAGTAATGCCTTCTTACGTAAGAATCAATAATTGGTTCAATAC
The DNA here is from genome assembly GCA_020205505.1 of Panax japonicus. Lineage (NCBI taxonomy): Eukaryota > Viridiplantae > Streptophyta > Magnoliopsida > Apiales > Araliaceae > Panax > Panax japonicus. Next base: position 2,362,116 of record CM035093.1, on the reverse strand, counting down.
CGTGTGCTACTGTGCAACAACGCGTATTACTGTATTTTAACCACCGGATATTCCAACAGTATTAACGGTCACAACTACGTCGTTATTTATAAACAACTTATACTTGTCATTTTCTTCATCCAATCGCTTTCCGTTATGGGGCCAATAAAAGACTGCGCCGTCGTACGAATATTCCCCGACAGCAAGAATATTTAACGACCAAACGAATATTCCCCGACAACAATGAATATTTTATAACCACCTGCTTATTTTAAAATATTTGCGCATTTTACCCATAACTAACCACATTAATCAAATCAACCCCATACTATTTTAAAATGATAAATAGAGGAAATTAAATTTTATTTTTTAATAATTTGGGGTCTTACAGTATAATATTAGAAAAGTAGTAATTTTAGGATATAATTATTTTAAATGTTTTAAACTGTATAATATTATGTTATAATTTAATTATAAATGGTATAATATTATGTTGTAATATAATTAAATTAGTGTGGAGAACACATTAATTATACATGACATGTGTTACAATGTGAGAAAGACACATGTCATGCAATGGTGTTATGTACTGCAATTTAGTATATATAATAGACTAGATACAAACCCCCGCGTTGTGACAGAATTATTTAATTTTTTAATAATAAATGTGTACGTACAATTAATAAATTAAAATATAATAAGAATATGGTAGATTGTTGTGCGATGATCAAATTTTACCCATAAAAACAGATGAATATACATTGTAGAGGGTAGTGTTGAGATAAAGTAGTGATTTTATTAAATAATAATTAAATTACAAAGGATAATATCAAAACTGTTGATATTATCAAAACAGTTTAGATTTTTAATGATTTAGGGGATTATAAATTTAAAAAATTAAGAGAAGGACATTATGCTATTAACTGTTTAGATTTGTAGTGATTTAGAAGATTATAAATCCAAAAAATTAATTAATAGCATAAAGTAGTGATTTTATTAAATAATAATTAAATTACAAATGATAATATCAAAACAGTTGATATTATCAAAACAGTTTAGATTTGTAGTGATTTAGGGGATTATAAATCTAAAATTTAGGAAAATAAATTAGGATTTGTTTTCATCCGCATTTGTTAGGTTAGTTGGATAGTTTTGTTAAGGGTCTTAAGGAACATTAATTAGATAGGACACGTGTTGAATTGTGGGTCTTAAAGAACATTAATTAAACAGGACACGTGTTGAATTGTGGGAATGACAGATGTTAAGTTATGGTATCATGTACTGTGTTTTAGTATATATAATAGATAATAGATAATAGATTGTTATAACTTATAAAATAATAAGTTACTCTAAAGTTTTTCAAGAACATAAATAGTGTTTTGATTATAGTTAAATTCTAAATTTAAAAAGTTTTTTAATAGTAATTGATAAAATAAAATGGGTTTAAAAAGTATTTTAGTAGTAATTAAATTATAGTCTCATATCAAAAATCAAGGACCAAAAAATTTAATTTTACCTTATTATATATGTATATAGATTATAAAGCTTCCCTGAAGCTTTTGGTGATTTTGAGTCACACATGACTTGCTTCTTCTTCTTCTTCTTTTTATATAACTTTAGATATATTACTATTTTGTCATTTTTAATTTAATTTTTTTTATATATTTAGTCATCTAAATTTTATCCCCACATATGCTGGGTAAGCTAGCAGTAACATATACTCTCTCGTTCCTAAATATAAGTAGTTTTAGAACCTGTGAATAAGTATTAAAGAAATAATTATATAGTATTAAATATAATATAAGCTGCATGTTTATATTGTCATTGTATTTAAAAAAAGAATGTTATTTATTAGATAAAAAATAGTGAGAGAACAAAAGTTATACTTAATACTAGGGGTAATATTAAAATTTAAGTAATTAATGAAAACACTGTTGGACGGTCATTCGCGAACTTAAGAAAAAAGAATAATTAATAACATATATATTAAAAAACTTCATGCCCAAAAAAAATAACAGAAGTTAACCTGATGAAATTTAGGTTAAGACAACAGAGGGCAAGTTTTCCGGAAGATTTCTAAGTGGTTAAGAAATCTGCGGGGTAGGGTTGTCCAGCTCAATTAATTCGTCAAGTCTTTCCTCCATTTTTGACCAGATAGCTTTTCAAAACTTTATATATATATATATATATATATGACATTTTGATAGATAAGGTCTCCTCTTGAATGGCAACAGAAATAAATGTATGATAAAGAATGTCTCAGGCTTTCCTATGTACGTACGTTACCTGAAAGTTAGCATCTGCATGCATGGTAGACCAGAGGACTCATGCCTAGTTAGCTAGCTAGCTATTTGCCTACGTTGAACAATCCACGATCAAATGCCATCGATTATACGGACGAACGTCTGGTATGTGTACATACTCCTGATCATCTGTTCTAAAATTTAAATGTAAAATAAGTTTTAATTTTTCAAATCAATTTAATATTGTTATGATGAATTTATTTAATTTTTGAATACTATAAACTATATAAAAAAATATATAATTATACAAATTACGAAATTTATTATTTTCAACACTTAAATGAGTTATATAACTTTTTAAATTTAAAAAGTATCAAATGGACTTTTAAAAAAATGATATCAGTTCTATATTTTATAACGAAAGGATTATTTAATTAATATATATATAACCAACTACTTTGTACATGCAGGTACATTTGATACCATTTTGTTTGCGAAATGGTAATCCGATGCGTGAGTGGCCCAGCAGTAATCCTACTGTGCAGACATTAAAGATTCGACCGAAACAACACAACAACGCAGACTGTGGCATTTTTGTCTGCAAATATGTTGACTGTTTCGTTAGGGCCAACGGTAATATTTCTGAAGAGAAGTGGTCCTTGGAAGATGTCACAGTCTTTCGTTACCGCGTCGCATGGGAGCTCTACAAGAAATCCGCAAGATTACTTCCGGCCTCTGAGATATAGGCGTCGGTTGTATTAATCATTCTATGTTTTTTTTTTCTTTTTTATGAAAATGAACATGTAATATGTACTATTTCTTTTGATATATTTATGCAGTACTAGTATTGGTATAATCTGTACTTATAATATTGATAATCACATTATTATTATTATAATAATACTTCACTACTTTTATAAATTCGATAGTGTGACATTATTATTATACTTCACTAGTTTTATTATTGTATAAAATCATTTCTTAATAATAAAATCATTGCTTAATATATAAAATCATTTCTAGTAATCATTGCTTAATAAATATAGATATTAACTTATTTCTAAATATCAAACCCCCATATGTATTATATAGACTTGTTAATAATAATAAATCGTACTATAATAATAATAATGCAACAATTTAGATTTTTGGGGGATGGTGAAGTTTTAATGTAAACAGAATTCCTTGGCTGATATTAACAGCTAGGCCCGTGGTGCTCGGGTGGTCATATGACGTGTGTTTGGAGTTTGAGGTTGCGAGTTCGAGTCTGTTTAGCAGCGAGTTGCTTGAATAACATAATTTTTTTTATTTTTTTAATACCAGCCGTGACAAGCTATACCGGCCGGATTTTTTTTTTAATTTTTTAATACCAGCCGTATGAGCCTGTACCGGCTGGGAAAGAAAAAAAAAATTTAAAAAAAAGGTACCGGCCGTATGAGCCTGTACCGGTTTGGGGGATGGTAAAGTTTTAATGTAAAGACAATTCCTTGGCTGATATTGACAGCTAGGCCCGTGGTGCTCGGGTGGTCATATGACGTGTGTTTGGAGTTTGAGGTTGCGAGTTCGAGTCTGTTTAGCAGCGAGTTGCTTGAATAACATAATTTTTTTTATTTTTTTAATACCAGCCGTATGAGCTTCTTACGGCCGGGAAAGAAAAAAAAAATTTAAAGAAAAGGTACCAGCCGTATGAGCCTGTACCGGCCGGAAAAAAAAATACCACTTCAAACTTTATTACGGCTGTTAAAAAATATATATATATATATATACAAACCGGGACAAGCTCATCCGGCCGGAAAAAAAAATGTACCACTTCAAACTCTTACGGCTGTTAGAAAAAAAAAAAAATTTCTACCGGCCGGTACAGGCTCATACGGTTGTAAAAAAAAAAAAAAATAAGTTTTATATTGTTTGTTGCTATATTATTTTGTCCTTGGTTTTTTTTTTTTTTTTTTTACAGCCGTATGAGCTTGTCCCGGTTGGATATTATTTAATATTAAAAATTCAATTTATTGGTATAAACTGACAACATGTTGACTATGGTGGGGTCCTCATATTAAAATAAAAGCCGGTACAAGTTCTTACGGCTTGGTAAATTTATGTTTCATCTCAGCCTTCCAATAAGTTTATCAACGGTACAAAAAGGGGTTGTTGCACAGTTCTCATGGCAACCGGTTGCTATGGAAGGGCTCCCATATATATATATATATAGCTTTAAGTAAATATAAACTCTGATTCTAATAATTAAAATTGAGATATTGTGACCTTCAGTTATGAAGTTCGATTCTCACTTGAACAAATTTGTTAATTTAATGTTTGTTTATTTGTTGGGTGGAAATATAAAGCAAGAGGAGGAGGAGAAGGAATGCAAGATGACACACGGACCCTAGTGCTGGATTTCATGCCCTTAGCTTGTGAAAGGCATATATTCTCCTACTCAATGCTTTGTCATCTTCTCATACACACTTTTAAATCCTGCAACTTTTGACCTCCTTTTAAGGCCCTTGCTTTCCCAGTTATATATATACTAATATACACCCTCTATATACTCCTTTAGAAAAAATAATTAAAAGGTTATCACCTTATAAAATATTTTAACTATATATAATAATTGCATATTAATTAATTACTTCTTTATAATTGATTGTGAGTGGGATATGAATCATATATATATATATATATATATATATATATACGTTTTCTTAAATTATTTTTTTTCTTCCTTATTACCTAGCTATTTGACATGATGAGTTTATGTTAGGAAAAAGGAAAAAGAATGATCCAGTAACTAATGAAACCAAGAAGAACTGCGTGCAGTTTGCAAAGAACTTTACAATATTGACTAGCTACTGCGTGTATTAATTTGCATAGTTTAATTGCATATCTGACCCTAGCTCGAAGTATACAACTTTTTACATTTGATATTTTGAGATTTAAAACTTCTTATTCCGCTACTCAAAGTACCGTTAAGTAACCACGATGGATCTTATTTAGAGTTGTCACGTCCCTAAATCTGGTCTATCTGCAAACCCGACTTTTATGTATCACGTGTGCTTACTATTCATTCCATACATCATTATACCATGAAATATAACAATATATTTCTTCAATTCCCATATTATATTACCTTAAAATCTTCGTTCACTACAAATAATGATAATTACATTATTCTTTATCTCTTACAAGTGTGACTTCTATATGTCACAACAGATACATACAATCTATTAAACTATTCTACATTATAAGTCTTCGCTTGATCTTCACACTCATTCATATAATGAATGACACTTCGTGCGGATACTGATCAGCTTGACCTTCACAGGATCCTTAAGTTCATTCTACTGTCGTTCACTAAAAATATTTTTACATAAGCACCTCATTTAGACCAATATTAGGAATAAAAGGATAAATTCCAAATACCCATATCTTAATTTTAAAAAATAAATAGAAATCATAAAAAAGTAATCGAAAATTTGATGAACAATTACCGATATATGTGAAAACAGAGACGGCGTCGGAGGCCTTCAACTATTCCTGCATCTGGCCGTCAGGTTTTGGCCATGTCAATGACAAAACCATCGAGGGTCAGGCGTGGCACCACAGAAGACAAAAGAAAAATGGGGAGTTAAGCAGAAGAGGATGGAAGTGGAAGAGGAGCGAGAGAAGGGGAACATGTATATGGAAGTGAAATAGCCAAATAGGGTTGAGGGTAGTGAAGAAGAGAAAGGGGAAGAGGAAGAGGAAGAGAAAGAATTGGGAAATATGAAGAGAGCAACAGTTTTGTCGATTGAACAATTCCAATTTAGCGTGAGTTTTTTTTAATTGAGCGAGTTAACTCTTAATTGATTTCAAATTGAGTAAGTTGAGTCACCCAATTATATAATTTAAAGGATCATATCGGTTGTGATGCCTTTATATATAAGGTATTGATTAACCTTTCTCGGATTCGGAACTGATCGATCTCCAAATCACGATGATAATATGAGACAACGGGGCATAAGAAATTAATAAGATCCGAAATTGAAGATGATGTCTAGATATTTTTTAATCTCAAAAACTATAATCCCATCATGGTATGATGACCTCCTTATCTGATTCTTTATATGTTTAGAAACAAAAAATAGAGCAAAACCTAATCAATACCAATTTGACTAAAAATTTGAAAAAATCCAATAGAAAAGATATGACATTTTAGGAGCAGAAGAGGACAATGGCTGATTTGGTTGTAAAAATTGACCCCAAATTTCCAAAACCCATATGCTAAACTGGAATCAAATGATTTTGAAGTAAAAATTATACTTGAATGGCATGGTGGTCCTTGTGATGGGAGAGGCAGACCAAACAGAGAGGTTCATTAACGCAATCCAAACAGTACATATTACATTCACTATTGTGCGAATTTTCCATTGACCAAAGAAACTTTGAAACTTTGTCAATTGTTTGACAGTAGAAGAGAGTTTTAGAGATAGTGTGTGTGGGGTTTTAGTATTTTATTTGTATAAAGTTAAAATTAAATTATTTTAAAATTTATTTTATATGATCAAATATAAAAAAATAAGGTCAAATGTTTAGTATTCCCGTTTTTGGCGGGAATAGATCCCAAGTCCTTCTGTTGCTCAAAAACTAGACTTAACCACTTTACCAAAGGAGAGTTGGTAACACTTTCTCCTTTCCACAAACTAAGAGAATATCATGCACCTAATAATTAAGTTTGATCCTAACTAGTTTATTTTTAAAATCTTAAAATTTAAGTTGTACTGTAAAATTTATTTTAATTTTTGAAATAGTAATTTTGTACTAATTATTGGATGACATTAATTTTGAATTTCATGATTTTATAAATTGACTAAAAAAGATGAGATGAAACCTTTTTTTATATTTTGGGGGGTGGGGGTTGGGAGTGGGGAGTGGGGGGTGGGGGGTGGGGGGTGGGGGAGAGAAATAGTATAAAGAAAGTGGTAACCCTAGCTTTAACTTTTTAAATAGATACGTGCAAGGAAGGTATGTTAATCATGTGTTAAATTCAAGATGTAAAGGTACTAAAAGCATACATATAGATTATCATTACAGATTAATGGTCTTGAAATCTCTACGAGCCATATTATGTTCTTTAAAATCGTGAAATTAAGTGAAAGGTTTGCATTAACTAATTACTAATCTTTTTCAAGAAATGCGTGCTGATGAATTTTGAATCACCATCCAAGAGTTAAGTTAATTTATGTTAAACACTGGATTAGTTAAGAATAAATCAGTCTAAAGCAATAGCTAGGTTTATTATAAAATTAAATTAACTAACTAAGTAAAATATATAATATTTGTTCCAAGATTATTAGTATATATATATATAGAGAGAGAGAGAGAGGGGGAGAGACTAATGCGGTGGGTGTTTGACCCTAAGGTTGACTGATTACGACTGGAAAAAAGGTAGTTTATTCTATAAATTGATATTGATGGACCTTTAAAAACATCAATGATGGCATTATTTCTTTTTGCTTTTAGAGGGTCATATGACTCTTTGTTCTTTAAGAGGTTTATCAAAAACGTACAAGATTGAATATGCTCTCTCTCTCTCTCTCTTTCTCTCTCTCACTCTCTCACACACACACACCACCGGAATTTACTAGTGCTTTTATTTCGAATTTGCAACATATATATATCTATATAATATAATAGAGCGGCTCAAATCCCAAAAATTAACATCCAATGGTCTTAAATTAATTTAGGGTTTCAACATCCAACGATCTAAAATCACTTGGGCTTTAACATCCGACAGCCTCAATTAGATCTCAGTTCTTCATACCTCACATTTCATCGCCCAAAAAAATTCCACCCAAAAACCTTATAGCTACTCTCTCTCTCCAGTTGGCGATCAACACCCTTTCGTCCTATCATACAGCTAAAATTTTTCTTGGAGAGTTTGAGAGGGAGGGAGAGTCGGAGACGACAGAGCCGGAGGAAGAATATGGAAAAGATCGGGCCTAAAGGTAATACCTTTCTTCGTTATTTAAATAGTAAGCATTGTAAAAAAAATTCAGAGAGTTCGAGAGAGAGGGAGAGTAGGAGACGACAGAGCCGGAGGAAGGATAGTTATTGATAAGACTTGTTGATGGGTTATATTAGGATTTTGTTAAGAAATGGTAGAAGCGTTTTGTTTTTATTAAGTTTAGAGATTAATGGAACCTCACTATTCCTTTTAAGTATTTGATTTTAGTGAGCTTACTTATTATTATTCTGTAAGATCAGAATTGCTAAAAGGTGTGCATCTTTTTTTTAGGATCCCTATTATTTGATTGGTTGCCTTTTTTGATTCTTTTCTTTATCTTTGTTCTTAATCACATGAAAAATCTTGCATATTCTATTATTACTTTCAATCTTCATATCTATTTTTCTTTTTGTGATTTGATTCTTGCGCGCCGCTTGCTTTTTCTTGTCTTTGATGATTATAGTAAGCATTGATTAGGGATCTCTTTCTAAATTGGAATTGTGTTTATCGTGTTATTGATCGTGTTATTGTGTTTATGTTGCAGAGTTGTGACAGTTGATTGGGAGATTGAATTTGTTTTAAATATAAGATCACTTGCCTTTGTTTTATTATGGCTTATATGAAGTGAGATTGATTAGTAAGAGCATTTCTTTATCAAGAGAAGAAACTATAATATACTCCTGTTGTGAAACTCTTTCGTCTTCTGAATTAAGGTAATCATGATAAGAAATACAAGAAAAACGTAATATTACAATGAAGAAATTCTGACATTGTACGGAAATAATTTAGCTTGATAATTGACTCCATTTATACATTCCTTCTCTGGCCCGCCTCTTTGTTTGGGACCTTAAGAAATAATAGTTGGAATGGAACATTACAGAACTAGATGTATAATTAGGCACATTTTTACATGACTGTTATTTTGAGGTCTAGGGTATGTGCATAAGGGTGTCCTTCCAAATGGCAAAGAGGTTGCAATTAAGCAGTTGAAAGCTGGTAGTGGGCAGGGGGAGCGTGAATTCCAGGTTGAGGTTGAAATTATTAGCAGAGTGCATCACAAACATCATGTTTCTTTAGTTTGATACTGCATGACCGGGGAAGAAAAATGCTTCTGTACGAGTTTGTTTCAAACAATACCTTGGAAATTCATTTACATGGTAAGTACTAATTTGTAGCAAATCAAATTATACATGTTATGGTGGTCATATGACATATTGATATGCTTTTTTTATGTTATGATGCTTTTTATAACTGTTTCATCAATGGTTCCCACATAAATCTGTTCAATTTTTATTAACTTTTCTCAATAGAGTGATTGAGGACGGTGTCACTAAATCACTGTCAAGCCACATTGACACATTGCACTTTGACTTGTAAAAAAGCCACTTGGATTTTTTTTAGTGATGACATTACGGAAATATGTTGGGTAGATAATTCATAGTTGATACTCCCAGGTTACAAGGATTTAACAGATTTTTAACAATTTTTCAGAGAAAGCGAGACCTACAATGGAATGGCCGAAAAGATTACGAATTGCTCTTGGTGCTGCAAAAGGACTGGTTTATCTACACGAGGATTGTAAGTTCCCTTCTTGTGTATATTATTCTCTTAATGAGAAAAGGCGATAGAACTATGCCTAAAATATTGTAGGCAACCTGTATATTGATATTAAAATCATACATCGTGAACATTATTTTGGGTAAGAACGATTAGCTCAATTTCTTTTTTCTTGATATTTTAGTTCAGTAGTGGATAATATTATCATACCTAACTTTTTCTCAGAAATAAATTATATTTAACTTGGAAAAATCAAAATTTTGTTGCATTAGTTTGTAGAAATTGTGCTCGGATAACTATTTTAGGTGTTTTCTTTCCATTTATTCGTCAAGTTCATCGAGATATCTTTATTTTGTGCTTTACATGATTGGTTTTTTATTGCCTTCACGAGGGTTGTTTTTGAATATTTAGTTAAACCTTATGCATGTTTTCACATGTATACCACCTTCAAGTACCTAGCTCCTGAATATGCTGCCTCTGGGAAACTCACCGATAAATTCTATGTTTTCTCTTTTGGGGTCATGCTTCTAGAGTTGGTAACTGGACGTCAACCTGTTGATACAGCTCAGACTTACATGGATGATAGTTTGGTTGACTGGGTGAATAAAGTAATTGCACCCGCCTAGATTCCCTCTTCTGTGAGCTGTGAGTTTTTTGATAGTTAGTTTCCAGGAGTCGGGATATTGTTATAATTTCTTCCCCTAATGAAAGTAATTTGCTTTCCTTTTGCCTTAGAACATAGGCTGGTGGGTAAAGCTTAAAACTAACATGATTGCTTGCATCTCAACTAGAGTGAGATGTTGCGAATGGTTGCTTGTGCTGCCGCCTGTGTACGTCACTCAGCAAGGCGCCGACCACGAATGAGTCAGGTATTTGGATATATTTTAGATATTGAAGGCTTAATTACAGTAGTCAATTTAAGCATTTAACTCACAACGTGAACATATTGATTGATCGACTATCAACTTTGTTCAAAATAGGGGAAACTTTTAAATGGTGATTCGTCCGAGTCTGAGGCTTAGACACAATCTTATCGTATTTTTGATAGATACCTTAGCAATAGTCCATCACTTTCCTCCACAATTATCTTAACATGATGTCCCCTTAAAAGATGGATCACTAGCTATTTATTGGATTTGGAATTTTTTTCGACATTAGACTTGCCAAGGTTAGGCTAGGTGTATACATTTTCTCTCTTTTGGATTTTATCTTCTGAGCAACCTATTTTGTCGTGGGAATGCTTTTGTTTTATTTTATAAAGTGTTTGAAGCTATCCGTTTAATAATCTTGTGCATAACATCATGAACATTTACATTAAGAATAAGGGGGTTTACATTTTGCGTTCATTAAACTTTTCAAACTATGTAGTGTGCCTATAACTCCTTTTTACAAAACATGATCCTTTTTACAAAACGGATATATACTTGGGGATTTTGTCACCTACTCACTTTGTGAACTTGAAATCTTGCCCTGACTGCACCGATGAAAACATACCCAAAATGTTCTATCATGAGCTTGAACATCAGTTGCGAGAGTGATTATTAATGCCAAGATTGTGACTCCACCAAAACAAGAATGAAAAATTAGAAAACATACTAATAAAAACACATCGTAAGCTTTTGTCCAGAGTAAACAACGTACTCAGCATCTTATAAAATAAGCATCTATTATAAAGCTAGCAAAAATAGTAACACAAAGGTTTTCAATTTTGATATTCATTAAAATTGTAATTCCTTTCTAAAAGAATTCTTCAGCAAATCTTAGAAAATTTCTATTTTGTAGCCGTCTTCACTATGGGATTTAATATTTAATTTTTTTTATCGGAATAATATCTTCTTCAATTGTTTTATTTGTTTGATCAAATATATTGTTAACACGAGAACTAAATTGTGCATGTGGATATGTCTCTAAAGCTGTTGAAGGCAGGGAAACATGTTATTCAAGGTGAATATATTTAAATCTTTATCTTTTGAATTAGGACCCTCATTATGGGAATAAGATAGTATATGCAGTTTGGATATAAATCTTTGTCTGTTGAATACATTTAAATTTTTGTCTTTTAAATATATAGATTTGATTATTTTTTTGGGGTTATGAGCTTTAACGTAATTTGATAATTGAATTTTAATTGGTTGATATATTATTTGTATTTTAATTATAGTGATCATGTTTTTATTTTAATTTAAATTTTTGAATTTCGAAATCAAAATCAAACATATTAAACTATTATTGCTTGGAAAGATAAAGCAACTGATAAAGTCAAGGAACAACCTATACATGAGCTTTGTCACCGTACGTCTTATCTAATTACTATTTGGTAATGAGGATCAATTTTCAGGTATTGCAACTTATAACTACCTTTTTTTATGATCATGGGTACTATTTGTTAATTTTTTTTTTATACTTTAAGGTTTGCATTAAATAAACTAAATTGTATATGATTTTATATGTTGATTGTTGTTTTGCTATGCAGAATTACATAGTTGCAGTGGTCGGATGAGACGGAATGCAACAGTTGCACACAATGAAAGTATGTTAATTCGTCTGCATAGTGTAATATAAATTATCCTTGATAAAGTTAGATTCACTGTTTCGTTGATGTAACTTTGGCCCTAGGGTGAAGCCATGTTTATACATTTCTAACAATGTCAAGAAATTTTTTGGCATTTGATATATTTCCACTCTCATTACAAGTTTTCATCAATCAAACTCTGTAAGCTATATGATCAAATATTTTCAGGTATACATTGAAGGATACTTGGTGTAAGTTATAAAAAAATACGAAGTTGTTTCTCTATTTTCTGCATGTGTATATTTTTTGTGTTCCGCCTTTTGTAAATATAACTAATTATATATGGTTATGATGATTTTGGGTATGGAATGATGGATGTTTTGGTGATTTGAATATTATTTATGATTGTAAGTTTTGTAGACATGTTTATATTTTTTGGATATCTATTTTTTAAGTAAACTCTGTCGAAATTTATTGAAATTAGTAGCGACTAGCTTGATGTTTTGTAGACAGATTGTATGATGAATTATGATAATTGTTATGTCTTATTGTAAATTATTTTATGTTGTAAAGAATCTTTAGGTAATGTATTACTTTTCGAATTTTATTTTAATTTTTCATTTCGTCGTACCTTCAGGCACGGATAATTACTAGACATCACATGTTGTCGCAAAATAACTCACATTTTAATTTTTTGTGTTCATAATTTATTTTTATTTTTTTTAATTATACAGTGCCTTCAAGCACGGGTTATCGCTAGTATATATATAGTACGTAGTATTAAATGTGAAGATATATAAAGATTAATTAAAACTATTTTACAGTTACTCTGTATATACTTTTATATATATATATATATATATATATATATATATATATATATATTCAAATGATACTCATAAATCGAAAAAATCAAGAGAAAAACTTAACAAACTTAATATGATTTATGCGTCTATGAATATAAAAATTAGACATAAGTGTATTTGAATTTTATCTATTTGTATTTTTATTCTTATTAAAAAAGTTGAAATACAAATAAGTAAAATTTAAATATACTTATATCAAATTTTCATGTATACTTAGAATTTTTGTATTATATTTATATAGTTATATTGAATATATAGTAGTAGTAGTTAGTAATTTTCTTTGTTAGTGTGCCATTTCTTGGTTTTAAATCAACCAATTAATTAATCGTTGAAATTCTATAAATAAATCAAACTGACTTCCGGAGAGTTTGATAATACTAAATGAAATAGTTCTGAATCTTTAAGTAATCTGAATGAGTTGAATGAAACATAATTCTGAATACTAAATGAAAAAAATTGTTTGATAATTGACATGTCAGAAATATCTAAATAACAGATTTTTATTATTTTACCCTTCTGAAAAAAATTCAAACTTGTTGTAAATTTACTTAATATAATAGTTAATATTGTGAAAAAAAATTAAATATAAAATACTCACCTAAAAAAATTATACTTGGTCATTTTGCCCAAAAATTTGACTCATTCAATTATTCAGACTATTTTTATTCAAAACAAATACACTAAATGACTGACCAATTTATCTATTCAATCATTCTACTCTAAATAAATACCCCTCCTTTATGAAGAAAGCTAATCACATTTAGGGATAAAACTTAAACCAATAATTAGCTTAGCTCATTGCATTAATTGTGGGGACCAAACTATGTCTAATAATTAGTTGCTATTTGAATTTTTTTTTAATGTTCAAAGTGTCGATGGAGAGGTAAAGCCTCATCCTTCTGTGGAACAGTACATAGCATACTTTTGTGGAATCCACTTTGGTTCTGTCGGCTCTTCTTTTTGAAGTCAGCATATTTTATATTTTATATATAAAACCCCAACTATATATAATAGTAGTACTATATTTGAGAAAACTAATTAACAAGGGGATTGAATAATTTCCTTCCTCTCGTTAAAATTACATATCTGACCTTTCCATTGAAATATTTAGAATTATTTTAAAAGATTAACTAACTCCATAGAGTAATTAATGCAAGACCAACAAAAGAATCTAACCATTTTTGAGAAGATAAAAGATTACATTCTTAATTTGTTGATCTAAAGAAGTCTTGAAATTTGGTTTAAAAAATAATAAGAAAAATGTGCTTCTTAATTACTCCCTTCGTTCCTTATTAAGGTAATGATTGTATAGCATTAACTATAATATCAATTGTCTATATTGCCTTTGTATTGGAATAAGAGTTTGTTATTTATTGGACAAAAAATAATGAGAGAATCAAAGTTACATTTAATACTTGGGGTAATATTGGAAACTAAGCAATTAATGCTTATTTGAAATTCTCAAACGACTTATATTAAGGAACACAAATATTTCTCTAAAACGACTTATATTAAAAAACGGAGGGAGTATTAATTTAATTATCTAGAGCCCATTAGTCACTTAATCAACAAATATAACTCATTTTTATTGATATAAAAGTCAATGATAAACACGTCAACAAGCATAATAAAAATACCTCTCCAACCTAGACCTCTCCTCTATATTAGGATAAATTATTGTCCTAGATTAGGATATTAAAAAAATAAAATTACCTAAAGTTAGTAATTTATACTGAAAATTATGGTCTTTTATTTTGAAGAATGAGAATATTAATATTATAATTAATAATATTAAATAAATGTAATAAAAGGTGTAGGTAGCTAGGATGTGTGGGCAAGGCTAAAGTAAGGAAAAGGAATTAAAAAAAAAAGGTAAACTTGCCCATACTCTGATCTCACATTCTCCCATCATGCATCTTTTCGTCTGATGTGAACTTTTGTTTTGTGTGGTGGGGCTGATCATCAAATTATATACTACTAGTATTCTTCGTTTTCTTTCATGGATGACAGCTTAATCATACTCCTAATTAATCTTTGTTATTTAAATATATATTACTTTTTTTGTTTTAAATTATTAAATTAATATTAATTTTTTAAAAGTCAATTTAGAATTTTTTAAATTTAAAATTAATATAATTTATTTACATTTTAAAAATAATAAATCTTACATCTATTAGTTCTTTTTAAATAATTTCTAATGTTCATAATAGTATTAACACTGCACAATTATATAAATTCATATTAATTTTGAACTTAAAAATATTTGAAATTAATTTTTAAAAAATTAATGGTAATATTATAATTTGAAACGTAGATAATATAACATATGCATATATTCATTAAAAACAGAAACGAAATTAAGAATCATCAGACAAAAGAAAGAGATCTGACTCCTCAGCCTTCTAACATTATTTATATGTTTCAATTTATAAATAACTTCTAAGAATCTCTCCCAAAACAATATTCATAATTCTTCTCCAACTTACTAACATAATTAATAATCCTCAAAAACACTTGCAAATGGCTTCCTCCATGCCAAAAACACAATATATATATATATATATATATATATATATATATATATATAGAGAGAGAGAGAGAGAGAGAGTAGATAAAAAGACTATTTAGACAATATGTAAAGCTAGCTAGGTGGTGAAGAACAATAATATTTTGGTGACTAAAGATTAGTTACAAAAAAAGAATACAGAATGATATAATTGTGGTGGTTATTGGTGACCCAATCATATATGATATGATGGAATATTCACTGATTATAATTGGACATTATTTTATAGTATATATTTATAGTTACAGGTGTATTTCACAAGGTTTTGATATATTTTCTGTAGAAAATGGATATATATAGTGATTTAGGGTTAGGCTCTTCTTGGTCGCCGCTAGATGGAGGATATGATTGAAAATATCCCAGCAGTAACTGTTCAAATCTTTGGCACCATGATATATTACTATATTATATTTTACTAGCTCTGTTCACCCAAAAAAAATCATTTGGATTTTAAATATCAATTTACAAATTAAACAAAAATATAAATTGATATGAATTTATTTAAATTTTGAAAACAACAAATTATTAATGGATCTATTATACCTTTATTTTGTTTTACGTTGTCTAGTTTGTTTTAAATTTTTGGCTTCATACGGAGAAATGCTTTAATTTGTTGCCTTACATAATCCATTAATATATATACTAGTATTTTAGTAAGTAGTGCATGTGAGTTTTTTCATACATTTACAAATTATGAGTTCTTTTAAAAATAAGCTATATATAATTGATGGGCAGACAGATAATTAATTAAAGAAGTATAGTTGAAGCTTAAGTCTTGATTATTATTAATTAACAGGGGTCAAAAAACTTTGTTAAACCAACTATGGAGCCGTACAAAACTTTATATACATATACAGAAAACAAACAATGCAAGCTCCATCATTTTTCTTGAAAAGTTGAAACAGAAATTAACTCAGCCCCCGCCCCCGCCCCCCCCCCCCCCCCCCCCTCCCCCCAGCCAGCCAGCTTGACATGTATGTATATATAGCTTGCTAGTTCAGTTCAGCTTTGAGGCCAATCACTTTTTCTTTACTTTTGTTTTCATCTTTTCTTTAAGATCGGCTTATTAATTATTAATTACTACGAAACTCGATCGGCAACTCCGGACTTGCCAAAATTCTACGTACGTTCACCCTCGATCGTATATAAGATAATTAATTAGGCTAGAATTAATTCCTTGGTTGGCTCGATTGATATATGACAGACGTGTGAAATTAACAGACATTATTGGAATGGATTTGGTGCACATTAACAACCAAATTAACTTGTCAAATTATTAAGTAGTAGTAATTAGTAAGCTCCTCCATTACGCAGAACGTACGTAGGTTGGATTTATTTTTTAACTGTATAGTATCTTTCTTTCTTTTGAAGTGGGGTTTTGGAACCAACAATCTGTCTTTTTATAGCGTGGGCTGTCAATTGTTGTCCTAGCAGCTAGGAGTTTGGATTAATTACATGATCTCATCTCTGCATAAAGTAAACTTGCGAAAACATGATTAATTTGTATGCACGTATAGCTAGATATATAAATATACATAATTAAGTTAGATCATCGCTAGCATTTTAATTTCCTGGTCCCCTAGCTTTATATATGTTGTAGTATTAATTATATATGTGTTCATGTATTTTTGTAATTTTGTTCATTCTTCTTGGTTGTATCACTCCCTCCCTCCCTCTGCAGTCTGTACTATGCATGCATTCCTTACCACTAATTGATTACCTCGATCTGTTGTTTTTTTACAGCTGCACTTTTGTACGTAAAACATTATAAACGATTTAATTAAGCATATATATAAGAAATTAATGAATGACGAATTATTTTATAAAATATATACATGAGTAATTCATTTGTTCTTTGGCTGTTAATTGCTACTAGCTAGACCCTTGGCTGATTCGTCCAAATATCTTGCTTTTGTTAATTTTACATCCATAATTACTTATATGATTGAGAATTATATATATATATATATATATATATATATATATATATATATATGATTGAATCCCATGATAAATTAACTTTCATTCATTTCTTAATTATGTTAATGCATGAAAGTGTTTGTAGCTAGGTAGCAAGGGTTTGCAAATGAATCGAAAATCTCACTCAATCATAAAAGTTCAATAAACTTTTAAGTTAATATAATATATTAAGGCATTGGTGCCTAGTATTTTAAATTAATAGTATTTTTTTAATAGGATGAGAAATGGGGAGGAGAGAATAACATGTCTGAAGTAAATTATATTTTAAAAATATTCTCTCTGTTTTTCAAAATTAGAGATGAATTTTTGAAATAAATTAAAAAATAAAAATACATATTTAATTTTAAAATAGATTAAAAAAATAGATGAATCTCTAATTTTTCAACCGATCGAGAGTATTACATATATGTGCATTAATTCATTGGGTGGACCACATATATAGCTAGAAGGATTGATTGAAGAGGAGAATAGATATAAAAAATAGCAACAGCAGCAGATAGATACCTATCCTTTTGCACTCCTCTGCAACTGTTTCTATCTAGTTATAATAAGGTACCAATCGAATACGATCTATATATATATATATATATATATATATAAAGGCTTACAAACATACATGTGGGCATATGAGAGAGAGAGAGAGAGCATATATGGTCTCCATCATTTCTGTTGTCCGACTTTTGTTGAAAACCTTGGGATCAAAGGCAGGCAGGGATTTTAATCATGGCGTAGAGGAAATATAATCATCTCCCTTGTAATTACACAGATCCATCCATCCATCCATTGAAACAAAGAGAGAGAGAGAAATACAGAGATATTTAATCTTATTATTTTGTGGAGTTGCAAAAGTTTGACTGAAAAAGAAACAGTGAGAATGGTCAGAAAGAAGAAGGGAAGGGATTTTTCATGTTAATATCTATCTTCTATCTTTCTTTCTTTTCTTTCTTTTCAAGGTTGCTTTTAATTAGGAATTAGAGAGTTTGAAAGAGTAAAGAGAAAACTAGCTAATAGCTATATATATGAAAAGTGACCTAAAGCAAACTATCAAGTTTGTGGGTGTCACCTGATATATCGATCATCAAAACTCTCTCCCTCTCTCTTCTACTTACTGTTTCTTTTTTAGTAGAGCTAATTAACTAGCGAGCAAGATCCAGAGAGAGATTCCTGGAGTACACTATATTTTTCTTATATAATCCTCTACTACTCTTGGGATTTTCAAGAATCCTTTATTAAATATTTATATTCCATTTTCTTTGGCTTATAACTAATGGAGTCTGAAAATCTCCATGATCACCAGCAGCAGCAGCTTGTGGAGTCTGCTCCTTTAGTTAACCCTTCTTTTTATGAAGTTGGAACCACCCGAGCTCCTTCTTGGACCCCATACCCCATTCTGTAAGTACTTCACCCCCTCTCTCTCCTCCTTTTTTAATTCATCTCTCTCTCATTACATGCTTTTTACATACCAACAGCGTACTGGGATTGCTTTAGTTTTGAAATTTTACCCACAATTATGATATTTTGGCTAGTTAGTTACAAATGATTTTATCATTACATCCTTCAGGAATCTCTCTCCTTTCCTTTTTCCTAATTAATTAGATGTGTATATTCAAAAAGTGCCTCGAACTCGAATTATTCTTGTTGATTACAGTACTAGCCATATCCCAACACTAATTTTTCAAGTCTTTGTGATTATGGAGTATACATCAACACTATTCACATTCTAGCTTTGAATCTTGCTACATACTACTATATATATATATATATATATATTTATAAATATATATATATATGTATATGTATTTCTATCTAGGGTTTTTGGTTTTAATTTATTTTTATTTCTTAATATATATAAGTTTATGAAATTGATCTCTTTAAACTTGTGCAGGAATAATAATGGTAATAATTTCGATCCGAATATAATTAATGGGGCAGCCGTAAACTCGAGAGATCCTTATTGTCTCATTAATGCAAGTAATTCCATGATTCAAGACTTGGGATTTGGAAGCTTCACAAGCCTGTCGTCTCTGTCTGCTCATGACTTACAACTTTCAAGTATTAAAGAAGAGCTACCATCATCATCTTCATCAAATCATTCTAGTTATCCTAAATTCACTGAAATGTTAAACACCAGCCCGTCATCATCATCAAGTATAGATTTAGATTCACACTTATTATTTCATCCCTCAAGTAACAGCAGCAGTTACAACAAAAATGAGCAAAGAGGTCATTTGCTGAAAACCTTCGCTTCTGGATGTCAAATCAATGGCCTTCAGCTTCCACCTGCAGCCGCCGGAGGAGGAGGATTATTCTACTCGACACCCACTAGCAGGAGGAGTTTCAGCCAAATATATCCAACCATTAATATTTCCAACTTGAATCAAGTACCGGCTTCTTCAGAAGTATCATCAAGTTCTTTGGTCATGAATTTGGAGGCTTTGGATCTCTTTAACTCAGCAAGGTTTAGTGGGACTACTAATATAAGCCACTCTTCACAGGATCACCGGGTCGGCCTTTCGAAAAGCAGCCTTGATTATAATATGCGGCAGCAATTTATAAGTCACAGGCCACCGAATAGTCCTACAAATGTGAGTATACGTAATATCTATCTATACATAGCTTCTTTTTTATCTTCTCAAAACAATAGTGACTATCTATAGAATTGCCATGAAAATTAATGCATGTAGCCAAGCATGCATCACCAGCACAATCACAAAATTGTCAATGCAGCTATTTGCTACAGTACTGATTCTATTTTTTCCTATGTCTTGACAAATATTTGACCAAATTTTGAACTTCACGATAGCCAAATTAAAAATATAATGATGATAGCATTAAAGGTGTATAATTATAGGATCTGGTTAGTATGAAGTTTATTTTTTGATAAGTTGATCAATTGGCCAATAGAATACTGACACACACATAGAGTCTCGTCTGCGTGTCAACACTCTATTGGTTAATTGACCAACTTACCTAAAAATGAACTTCATACTAACCATTTCCATAATTATACAAGTGAATTAATCTATCATATATAATAGCATATTTATTAGGTAATTGTCACAATCACATTCCTTAGTGAGTGATCTAGCTTCTATGTAGTTTTACTCCATACTCCAAAAATATAATAAAAAAACAATTATTCCACTCATATATATATATATATATATAGGGAGGATCTAAAGCAGACCAATGAACAGACCAAGTCAAAAACACGCGGGTTTCAGGGCCATCCCGCGGGTTGGCCCTGAAACCAGCGTGTTTTTGACTTGGTCCGTTCATTAGTCCGCTTTTTTGGTCCGTTTTAGATCCTCCCTATATATATATATATATACATCTTTAGTGTCTAAATTATATTTATTTTTGTGCATGGATATTATAATGAAATGCTTATTGTGAATTTATATAGGATACTAAAGTCACAATAAGCATTTCATATTTTGAACAATAAACAGTACTACTATATATGAATTTTAATAGGACATCTCCTTTTCTGTTTTTGCTTTTTTTGGTATGTGAAGAAAGAGAAATATGAAAGTTAAAGAGCTTTCTTTTCTCTCTCTTAAATAAATGGCACCAAAGGGAAAGCCTCTCTCTTTTTGATAAAGGATACTTCCAGCTTTATACATTATGATCCTTGCATTTTTCAGGTATATATACCGTCTTCTTTGAGATATATGTCCATGATAATTCATCTATATAACTTTACTGTTTTCATCTCAAAGGTATCACCTTTTAATAATGGAGTTCCAGAAGTAAAGCGATCCAGCAGTTTTCTTGAAACAAAGGCAGTGCCTCAAGAGAGACCCAAAAAATCGCGGTTGGATTCACGCTCTTCCTGCCCACCCTTTAAGGTGATAATTAATTAATTACAGGATCATGAATGTTAATAATACCTATATATATGTGTATATTTCATGTGACAATTTCTCCAACCCTAATTTTTTCCTCATGATTTAATTGTTTAATGTGTGAATCTTTGTACTGATGTCAGGTTAGAAAAGAGAAATTAGGAGATAGAATTGCAGCTCTTCAACAGTTAGTGGCACCTTTTGGCAAGGTAAAGTCTTTTTTTTCAATTTGTTTTGCTATGTTTGGAATTTTAAAATTAAAACTCGTCGAATCAAAGGCAAATGGAAAAGTAAAAAATATATAACTTCTTCATAATCATATTCTAATTGTATACGTAGTAAATAAAAAATAAATAAAACTAGTTTCAAATATAACTTTAATATAGAAAATAATGGACTATATACGCATCATGCATGGGCAGCAGAAATTTCAGGAAGTGTGCTTAACATATATATCACTCCGAGAGTTAAAACTCTACTCGTGTTTAATATAAATTATAATTAATTTATCTAGGTATTTTCTCTTTAAATAAATAAATAGAGCATTTTTGCTCCTAATATACTTCATCCGTTCCTTTTTTTACTTGTCGTTTAAAAAAAACAAAAAAATTAAGAAATACAATTAATGTTGATTGACCAAAATAACAATAAAATCTCAATATTATTTTTATAAACTTTATTGAAAAAGATAAAAGGGGAACAATTAAGTTGGTATTTAATAGTATAGAGATAATATGGAAAATTAAGTCATTAATAATTTTTTGAGATTTATAAAGGATAAGTAAAAAAGAAAGGGAGGGAGTATATGCTATCACTACTAAAATAACGTGCCAATCAGGGTCGAAGCTACATGTATGAGTGTGGGTCAATTGACTCTGTTGAATTTTTTATTCTATGTTTTATATATGATGTAATAGATTTTTTGTGGGTTATAATTTAGTAATTTGATCTAACTGAATTTATATATATATATATATATATATGATGTAATAGATTTTTTGTAGATGTAATTTAATAATTTGACCATACTGAAATTATTTTATGGCTTGGCCACTGCCAATTGTTTGCATGTGGGGATGGACATATTGCAGACAGATACAGCATCGGTACTAATGGAGGCTATTGGATATATCAAATTCCTTCAAAACCAGGTCGAGGTACTTTCCATACTTCAAAACATTCTTCTTGGTTCTTGTTCTACCTTGCAGCCTTAATTAGTTATAGAGTATATGCTACGTACGTACATTAGATAGATGTAGATCCAGTAGTAGTAGTATTCAAACATATAAATATTCTGCCGGTCCCAAAATTTAATGGGATAGAGTAATACTGATTCCACCTGACTTTGAATCTTTCTTGCTTTTAATTCAATACAAATTAAGATTTTCATAAAATTAATTACACACACACTTAAAATAATGTTTTGTTAGGATAATTAATACCCTGTAGTTTGAATTCGTGTTTTGCAGACATTAAGTGTCCCATACATGAAGTCATCACGCAACAAGGCCAGAAAGATGCAAGGGGTAAGAAACAGCTTACACTTGCCACTTTAGTTTCTCATCATAAAACATAAACACAGAGAATTTAAAACGCTGCATGTCCAAACAACCCCTAAGAATTATATATAAGGTACGTACATAAATAGGAAATTAAGCCAGCATTTTTAATTAGCTAGAAAATTAATGGCTTGCGTTACAAGAAAACCGGCTAATTCCAACGGAATTTTCCGTCGGATATAATCCTCTTCCGTCGAACATTGACTATTTTCGACGAAAAAGTTCGTCCGAAATTCGGTCATAAATAATCGCGTCGGAAATAAGATCCGTCGAGAATTCTATCGGATATAACTCATCTTCGACAAACTTATCTCCGACGGGGTTTCGTCGAACATAACTTAGTTACGACAGAATATGTAGAACGAAACTTTCCGTCGGATTAAAAAAGTCCTATGTCTGACGGACTGATTCTCTCGGAATTATCTTATTTCCGACCGAAAATTAAAATAGCCCAAAAATTATAAAACATGACTGCTTATTAAGGTCGACGGAATTTTCGTCGGGCATAGGATGTTTACGACGGATGTATTCCGTCGAAGATGGAGTATTTACGACTGAAATTAGAATATTCTGATAATTATTAAAAATTATTTTTTTGTTATCTCCGAGGGAATTTTTGTCGCAACTACCTTATTCCGTCGGCATTAACTAATTTTTTTTAATACAGCTTTTAAAAGTTCAGTTTTCAGGTGTTTAAACCCATTAATATACCTGTAACCTGTCACAACCCAATACATAGTATTATAAACCTGTATCTCACATTCAAATATGCAACGTAGCACTAAAACGTAATCTTCAACTCATTATCATTCACATTCACATTCAAATATCCACCAAAACGTATTATAAGCTAACCAATTACAAATATAAGCTAATGTTCCATAAATGTTAAACAATATAATTTACAATAGTTGTACAGACACAATTAGACAATACAATATATACAAAAGTTCTACAATATCATGAATATATACAAATGAACTATAAACTAGTAAAAGTATCATCATCGGGCGGAGGTGAACGACGGCGCTGCTCTGGTGTATGGAAATTAGCCTCGTGCTCCTGCTCATCACCGCCAGCTTGCTCGCCATCGTCACCCTGTTGATAGAATCAAAAATATAAATCATTAGTCCGTATATATATATATATATGTGTGTGTGTGTGTGTGTGTGTGTGAGAGAGAGAGAGAGAATTAACAAACTAGCCTTAATTGAAAAACATAAACAATAAGAATACCTGAGTAGGTGGGGGCGGACGAAAAGCCTCCTCCAAGAGGGTAATCACCATCCGGAGCATCTCAACGCTCCAAGCGTCGAACTGCTCCCGAGGTAATCTCGTACTCTCTGCAGAGGCCCCTGCTATAATATCCTGAGCAATCTGGTGAAGACGAAAATTGGAAGGCAACTGTTGACGCCGAAAGACCGGATCGGTATGGAACCTATCCGACACGGCCCCTATCAGCCGCCGGAAGATATCATCATCCAAGCCAGCGCCCGTATGAGATGGTCCGACATGTGCTCTCGGACGCTGGCGCTGGCTAGAACCTATAAAGAGATACAAATTCGATTACTAATAATAATTTATATAATGTGATAAATTCGGATAATTTCGTGAAACATAAAAAAATATTACCTCCAGGAAGTGTATATGCGGGTATCCTCGGCAGACCCAACACTCGATATCTGTCGGTACTGCTACTAGAGGGATCCTGAGACGCGACCCATAGTCTGAGCTCCTCATTCCGATCTAATACAATATCGGGAAGAGGGGTGGCAGAATCTAACGGCTCAGAACCCCTCCTAATAGTCTCTAGCTCAGCTATACGCTCGTCCCGAAGCTTCTGAAATCGGTCCTGTAATGTATTCCGTATACGTATGTTAATTATATCATTTTATTTACGATTGAATATTATTAAAAGCTAAATAGTAAAATGAGTTTTACCTGTATAGCTAAAGCTGTCTGAGACAAAGTACACTCATCCTTAGGCGTGTGGGCTCGATCCCAAAACTCTAGCATGGTAGGATCTCGGCCCAAGGTCCTCCCCAATGCCTAATACAAACATTCATAAAACAGGTCTTAAGTATTTGTGTGAGAACTTGACACATTAATAACTAAATACAACGCACTTACCATCTTCGCCTCCTCGAACGACTGATAACCAATGGTGTGTACTATCCGGAGCTGACCACGGTTCTTCTTCGCCTACTCGGACTGTTTCTTGAAGTCATCAGCCTCTCAGTGAGCACACATAGCTTCCCAGGCTAAATTGGAGACTATGCGGGGGCTGTTGATCTCTGATGGTGGTCCTAAGCTGGTCCACAACTGCCCGGGCGGCCTTCTATCGCATCTCATACAGCCATCCAGAGTAATTCGCAGCGACGTGATGCTCAATCACAGCATCGCCAGCTGACTAAGAGATGCTCGGGTCAAATCGATAATAAATCTATAACAAAAGATTATTTAAAATTAAGAACATTTGATTTCGTCATCCCAATACAACCATGTGGTGATAATATGCTTAACTTACGTGGAACTCCCGCAAGACGGTCTGCATAAAAGTGGCATCGTACCACGCATACTGACTGAACCGCATACACCCTCTCGGGAGATGCATCAAACAAATCGCATATAGGTTGTGCTTAGCCACCGGATCTAGTATACTACAGAAAAAGTATAACAATATGTGTTATGTGAATTGTGTTTTACAATAATTGATAAAAATAGTAGGAATATATTAACACTTACTGCTGAAAAACAACATCCACCGGTACTGTAAGGGGCACTGCTGGCGAACGCCCAAAGATACCGAGGTTCGTTCCTCGGTGTCGTCGATGAGGTGCATCTGTAGTAATTGTATTTAACATAGTACTTCAATGATCATTGTAATTAATGCAACTTGAGATATATTTAAATCCTAGTTAAGATAACTTACTCGCGCCTGAAGAAGAGCCTCCATCGTGGCTACCGTCTCCAGTACCGGATCGCACACCACCTCGACGACCTTCATCGCTATGTCTAGCCATGAATATCCTACTGCAATAACAAAATTGGTAGATTACGAATATGTAAGGTTTAACAATATGTGGTAATGACTAATATGAAAGCTCATTTTCAATTACACACGTCATCAAACCCATCAGAATCAACGTGTATATCATTCTCGGATTCGGTTTCTTCCTCATCCTCAGTTTTGAGATCAGTTTCGTCATCGTTATCATCCTCAACGACTACATAATCATTCATGTGTACGGTGGCCTCGACATCCTCATCGTTAGGTACGTCAATGACATCAGTACTCACCACATCTTCAGCATAGAACACTACGGCCAATGAGTTGCTCACATCTTCTTGCAACGCCTCATCCATACCAAACATGTTATCAGCATTAAATGAGCGTGTTTTAGTAGTGACTACTGTGTACCAGGGGCTTCGAGTATTTACGACATTAGGAGCGTAATACACTTGAGTCACTTGACTTGCTAACACGTACATGTCATCAGAATTTAACACCAACTTGATATCCATGGTTGTTGTGATTCTATTACTATCAACTTTAACCCCCTTTTCAATATCAAACCAGCTACACTTAAATGTAACTACCTTTTTGCCGCCGTGATAATTGAGCACAACTACATCCTGTAAACGACCATAGTAATTGGACTCAGAATCTTGATAGCAGCTTCCTAACACCACAACCCCAGAATTGACTGATGTGAGTTCATACAAGTCATCGACTCTAAATCTATACCCATTCACGATGCAACCAGGAAAAGAACTAACGACTTTGTAAGGTCCTTGGATGACATCGATAAAACGCTCAGAAATACTCTTCGCATCAACCATTTTCTTAAACCACTGTTGGAAATTAGCATTAGTGAATGTTTTCAATTCTGCTGCAGTAAAAGTTGGGTTAGAAGCATACGCTTCCTTTTTGAATGAACTGCGATATTAGTAAAATGTCTTTAACATATATAGAGATGACTACACTTGTAAATTGTACTAACTGGAGCAAATAAGCTTAGATTTACGTGATGTATGATGATACTTCGGGCATATTTAGAAGCACGTATGTAGACACAATCATCAACTCTTTGTCGCTTAAGTAAGTCAGAGTCTCAGGGCCAAATGGTTTAGCCGGATATGTGAATACAGCTAACTCATCATCAGCATGAGTCATTGGACCAACAACCTCATTCCTTGCTAAACGGTTGTGATTCGTTGAGACAACATCGTCAAAATACAATGCGCAGAAGTTGACAAGCTCTTCCTCTGTATATCGTTCAGTAATAGAACCCTCTACACAAGCTTTGTTCTTGACCTTTTGTTTTAATCGGTGCATATACCTACGATAAATAATATACAGACTTAGTGAAGTATTATTAATATGGGCAGGATAGAGCAATTATAGCAGTTTATATATTACCTCTCAAAAGGATACATCCACCGATATTACACCGGTCCTCCAAGTTTGAGTTCATACGGCAGATGAATAGGCAGATGTTCCATCGAGTCAAAAAATCTTGGAGGGAAGATCATTTCAAACATGCACATGGTAAGCACAATATTCTTCTCCATCTGCTCGACATCACTGTGCTTAATTATAGTTGAGCAAATATCTCGAAAGAAATTTGACAGTTCGGTCAATGCATCCAGAACTTTTCTGGGTAACATCTCACGAAATGTAATTGGAATCAACTTCTGCATGAATACATGACAATCGTGACTCTTGAATCCAGAAATTTTTAATTGCTCAACATTACAACAACGTGTTATGTTCGACGCATATCCATATGGGAGTTCAACCCACTAACCCACTTACAGACGTCTTCAACTTGTTGCTTAGTAAGACTAACTGGAGCTTTAGGTTTCGTAGTGTTAGGGCGAAGCCACAATTCTGGCCTAATGTTCAATGCCTCCAAATCTTTTCGAGCATTGTCATTGTCTTTAGTTTTACCACTCGCATCTAACACGGTGTAAAACAAGTTTTCGAAAACATTCTTTTCGGTATGCATGACATCTATACAATGACGAACTGAAAGTATACCCCAATACAGCAACTCAAACCATATAAGCAAGTGTATCCAATTATGAGTCTTTCCGTACCCGGCTGCTCTCAATTTACTGTGTTCCTTCCCCGACAAAGGAAAATCAAGTTGATTCAACCACTCCAAGACCTCACTGCCCGACAGCCGACCAACAACCCCCTTCTTCTCTATCTTTCTGTTGAACTGTGTAGACATCTTTCTGTAATTGTGATCAAGAGGAAAGAATCTACGAACAGTTCCAAAGAAACTATATTTCCGCCCATGCTGCAACTGTTTGCCTTGCACATCCCCCATACACACTGGACAGGACAGCTTCCCGTGAGTTGACCAACCACTAACCATCCCAAGAGCCGGAAAGTCAATAATAGTCCATAACAAGGCTGCTTTCATCACCAAATTCTCGCATATCGATTTATCATACGTCTGAACCCCTGTCTCCCACAACATCTTTAGTTCATCCACTAACGGTCGAAGGTACACATTAAGATCTTTTGTATGACTTTTATCCCCCGGAATGAGTAAAGTCAAAAACAAATATGGATCCCTCATGCACATTGTCGGTGGAAGAGTATGATCCTTGGGTAAGAACTGTCCAATTATAGCGAGCAAATCGTTGAAACCTCTCTCACTACAGTCGTGCTCATTTTTGAAGTGTAAGAGCTTCGTCACTGCAGAAAGCTTGGTGTTCGTATCATTTCCCGGATACAACGTGACCCCAGATTCAGATAGCAACTTGTAAAAGGCAGCAGCTGTATCATTTAGCACTTGCTTCGCACTGCTTGAAGAAGGTTCATATTCAGCCTAGTCAATAGTAGTAGGGTCATAAGCATCAACCAACATCTCAACTGGATCATAGTTTTCGACGTATGAATCCCGTGGAATTGGTTGTTCCACAATATTTTCAATCACTTCTGATTCCCAGTGATGAGTCCATACGAAGTACCCATCTATAAATCCACGAGAAAATAAGTCGAATTTAATCTCGTCGACTTTTTTCCAAATCAGATTTTTACACTTCACACATGGGCATCGCATCTTCCCGTGCGGATCATCCGTATGTTCTAGTGCTTTGTTCAAGAAATCTAAAACCCCAACACGATAAGTTGAGACTAATCCCCTCCCATCACTGGGTATCCTACGGTACATCCAACTCCGGTCGGCTGACATTTTTAACTACACAGAAGTACGCATTAAGTTAATTTGGATATTCATGCGTGAATTAGATTCACCTAGTATCTCTACAGGACAGAGGTAAGGCTTCTATCCCGTTATTGGATGTGTCTCGTCATTAGTGCAAACACGTCATCACTAATGCAAACACGTTGAGTACGTTTCATGAGTTTCAAGAAAATTTCGGTAGCACCTCCCCATGGTCTCCAAGCACACGAAATAGACTAAGATAACTTAATCTAAGTATGCACTCGGAGAACATATAGAGATAACAGTCAATTAATCCTCAAAATAACAAAAAATGTACCGTTCTGTATTGGCACCGGCCTAAGTGAGAGACATAACATCCAATAACAGTCCTAAACTGGGGACTATTCGACATTCACCCCTATTGAATATATGTCAAACGGGTTTCTAAGTTTCAAGGTATAGTACATATATAATTGAAAATGCTACTTAGTTTATTGAAAATTGTGGCAAACTACACAAATGCTACTTAGTTTATGAGAATTTATGTGGATCTCTACTTGAGTCGACAACCGGGAAAAAAAAGGGTCTTAGTTCCTGCTGTGTCCTATACTCGAATAATAAAGTTAATTCAATTACTGCAAACATTTCTCAGTGTTCCATCATAACAGATGACAACATCCCGAAGGAATTCCATTAAGCTATTGAACAAAGTTTCAGCTTAAGCAACCCTCTAGATGAACAAACGATCACTTCTTTGCTAGGAATGAATCATCTCACCATATGGGTCCAATCCATGATATAGACAGCTTCTCACCACTCCGAATTCCTCAAATGGATAGTTCTCATTCAAGAGGTGAGACGTTCTGTGAGAACTACCCATCTGAGGAATTCAGAGTGGTGAGAAGCTGTTTATACCATGGATTGGACTCATATGGGGAGATGATTCATTTCTATGGGAGAAGTGATCATTCGATCATTTAGAGGGTTGCTTAACCTAGAACTTTGTTTAACAACTTACTAGCACTCCTTTCAGATGTTGCCATCTGTTATGACGAAACATTGAAGAATGTCTGCAGTAATTCAATTACCTTTATTATTCGAGTATAGGACACAATCAGGAACTACGACCCCTTTTTTTTAATTGTTGCCGAGGAACCGGTTGGAGTACTATTAGCTGCAACTGCTATGTTGAAACCTGCATACAAGAAAGAGTACATATACATATGTAGGGATAGTATTATTGCATTTATATATATAGTTTATTTTGCCAATGATAATAAACTAAGTAAGTGGTACTTAGTTTATGAGAATTGTTATTTGGAATCTATAGAGACGTACTACTATTTGACATTCACTCATACTTGTCAAACGGGTTTCTAAGTTTCATATTATAGTACATATATGTATATATATACATATAATACTTAATTATTGAGTTTATTGAAAATTATGACAAACTAAGCAAATGCTACTTAGTTTATTTTGCCAATGAAAAACTAAGTAAGTGCTACTTAGTTTCTGAGAATTGTTATTTGGAATATATATGAAGACTACTATTAAATTATATTATTTTATTTTATAAAATTTAATTGTATTTATTATTATATTATATTTTATTTTTAATTTAAATTATGGTACTTAAATTAAATTTATTTTATTTTATTACATTTTTAAAATTTTTTAAATATTTTTTATTAAATTTAATTTATTTATTAAATTAAATCAAATTTGTTTTGTTTTGTTTTATTCAATTTAATTTAATTAAGTATTTTATTTTATTTTATTTTGTATTATATTATATTATCTAATTTTTAAAAAATATTTAAGTTTATTATTATATTTTCTTTTATTTGTTTAATTTTTTAATTAATAAATATTATATTTTCTAATTTTTAAAAATTATATTATAGTATATTATATTATTAAATTTTTAAACTTCACTTGTAAATTTTTTATAATTTAAAAATTTTATTTAATTAATTATTAAATTTTGTATTAAATTAATTAAATAATGCATAAATATATTTTTAGGGCCCACAAAATTTCCAATTGCAGATTTCTAACAGATATTCCGTTGGGAATTCCGTGAGAAATATCAAATATCACATTCTTAATTATACACTGACATACATATATTATGATCCAAACACTGTAATTGTTATGACCCAAACACTGTAATTGCACAAATAAATCACAATTTCAGCAACATGCATTCACTTGCAGAATTGAAGTCAAATAATCCCAATTTGCAAAACAGTTTACAGCATGAACAACTTTCGCAAAATCAACAACTCTAACAAAATAAATTTTATAACAGAAATGAACCCAATTTCAGCAAATTAAAATATAAAAACCCAATTTCTGATACAATAAGAACTCCAAAATTATTCTCAGTAACACATGAATTAAAGGAGGAGCATTTAGGATTTCTTACCTTGAATTAAAGGAGCAGAAACGAGGAAGAGAAATGAGGAGCTAGGAGCTATCGTACGTGGCCGTTCGCTGGTGGCAAAGGCCGGAACTAGTGGCGCACAGTGGCCGAAAATTGGGAGTGGCGACCGGAACTAGGCACTGACCGGGGAGATGAGAGGGAGTGGGGGGTACTTGGGGGGACCGGGCTGGGCTGGGGTGGGGTGGGGTGGGGGGACCGGGCTGGGGTGGGGTGGGGGTACCGGGGTAGTGTGGGGAGAACGGGAGGAGGGAGTGGGGGTACCGGAGCAGAGTGGGGCCGGAGACCTGGGGGCGCAGTGGGGGAACGATGACAGGGGGAGGGGGAGGGGGGACCGGTGACTAGATGGGTGTGGGTGGGGGGTAGGGGTAGGGGTGGGGGCGGGGCTGGGGGATGAGAGAGACTAGGGAATAAGAAGAGTGAGAGAGAATGAGTGAGAGAGAATGAGAGAGAGATCAGATAAATCAAGCGTGTGAAATGAAAAGGCAGAAGGTGAAAAGTTTATATTGTTATTTTCGACGGAATGTCTGTCAGTAATAAGTCGCTCGAAGATAACCGAAATTCGACGAAACTTTTCGCGGTGGCGCGAAATTTGGCGCCAACTGGAGAGTTCTAAGGTCGACGGAATTCCGTCAGAATTATGGTATTTTCGAGAGACTTATATCCGACGTATTATTCTCTCGGACATAATCCTATTTCGACCGAATATAATCCGTCGATTATACGTCCGTCGGAATTAGCCGGCTTTCTTGTAGTGTTGGAATAATCAACATGCAACACCATGCATATAGTTAGTTAACTTGGAGATGTTCGTATCGTACGCTAGATGGATATTTACTTGCACG
Organism: Panax japonicus; assembly: GCA_020205505.1. Lineage (NCBI taxonomy): Eukaryota > Viridiplantae > Streptophyta > Magnoliopsida > Apiales > Araliaceae > Panax > Panax japonicus. Next base: position 2,329,547 of record CM035093.1, on the reverse strand, counting down.
GATCGGAAGGTTTTATGTTTTATTGAATATTACTACTACTGCAGATTAATTTGATCGACTCTTATAATTAAATTAATTTTGATCGTGCATGTATATATAGAGCATATATATACGTACATGCCTATTAATTAATTATTCATACTAATGAATAGGGTTCAGGAGAGGATGGAGAATCAACGCGAGACCTGAGAAGCCGGGGGCTGTGTCTGGTGCCGTTGACATGTTTGTCTTACGTGACGGATGTTGGTGGAGGATCAGGTGTTTGGCCACCCGGCCCCTAACTTCTGCGCGCAGCTGGTTCTTGATACATCATACATGCATCCTTATTGAACCAACCTACCTTCCTTAATTCTGATAGATCATAATAATATATTATTTATGCTGCCTGCCTGCATGTATCTTGTAAGAGAGAGCTAGATTGATTAATTGATCGCTGTTTCATCTAGCTAGCTACCTACCTAGCTTGATCGATCTTCATTATTAATTGCCTTAATTAATTTAGGCTAGCTTAATTTTGGTGATGGAGCAAATTTGGTCACCTGACCGCCCGATCCTACCTAGCTACTGTATAATGGTAGACTCCAGGATGGACCAAGTTTGATCCATTAAAATATGATTTCTGCATGATTATAATTTATATAATCTTCTTTTCAGTGTTATCATGTCAATATATATAAGGGTCACGTAAGTTTAATTTTTCACTTTTTAAAAATTTTAATATTGATATTTGATTGATTAAGTTGATATTCACTTTTGTTCGATGTAAGAAAAAGTAAGAATTAACCAAATGCTATTTATATGAATAAGGTAAGTTTCTTCTGATAATTTTTTTCCGCAAGGCTCTTAAAATGATACTCCACTCCACTACTTCTTTTAGAAATTGCAAGAATTAATTCCTCCCTCAAACGGCGTGCTGAATTTAAATTGATTAATGAAACCATGCAGTTGCCATGAAAGTTTCTAGCTTCTTTAAAATATTACTCCTTCCCTTCCTTAATATAGGTCGTTTTAGGGTTGTGTACAAGTATTAAGGTAATGATTGTATAACATTAACTATAATATCAATTGTCTATATTGTTCTTGTATTGGAAGAAGAGTTTGTTATTTATTGGACAAAAAATAATAAGAAAACCAAAGTTACATTTAATACTTGGGATAATATTGAAAACTAAACGATTAATGCTTACTTGAAATTTTCAAACGATTTATATTAAAGAATAAAAATATTTCTCTAATACGACTTATATTAAGAAACGGAGGAAGTACTGCTCCCAAGTACTATTAAATTAATCAAGTTGACATTTGACTGACTCAAATTAGTTTCAACTTTCAAGAAACCATCAGAAATATTTATGTTTTGTTTTCATCAAGACAATGAAATTAATAATAAAAAAAAATGAAATTAAGAGTGAAATAGTGGAGTAGTTTTTTTTCTTTTTTGCCAACTGAAATAGTTTATTTCATTCCACTTAGAATAAATCATTTCATATTTTTTTAAAAAAAATAAAATTCATAAATTTAACATAAATGAGAATGATAGATACAATTTTTTTCATTTCATAAAAATAAGTCATTTCATTCTCACTTTTATTTTTACATATCAAAGTGTTTTTTTTTCATTACTTTAATTATTTCATTTAAATTTGTTCTTTTTATCCTTCCAAATAGAAATTAAAAGCACATGGGCTGCTTAGGAATGGCAATGCGGTGAGACGGGTGCCACGATTACACCCCTCACCTCCATTCCCAGTTTTATAAATAAATTAATAATCATCTCTCTTCCTACAGGAAATTTTAACCTCCACGAAAAATTTAAGTGAGAATAATATTTTTTTATTTAAGAAAATATAATTTTAATAATATTTATAATAATACGTATATGAAAATGAATCATATATTAACGCACAAGATAAAATTAATAAAAACAAAGTAATAATAATATATTGAACTATATATATATATATAATACACACATGCGCCGGCATATATATATTTTAATTACGTAACATATAAAAATATAGATATTAATTAAATTGATATATAGCTATTCGAGTTTGAGGATTGAAGTGGTCTCTCATATTCGGTGAGTGAGGGAAGTAAATACCATATCTTCTATAACCCCCGATCCCAATATTTCAGGTTAGATTCAAATTTACCGTCTCATTTAAGATTGAGCGTGGAGATCACCATTGAAACGGGAAAAATTGACAATATATTAAACTGCTACTTAATTATTGTGTCATAATAAACCTATTAATCTTCAAAAATATTGTAAAAGATAATGAAACTCTTTTCTCATCTTATTTATAAATTAATTTAACGGATTGTACGATTCATCTAACATCAATTATCACCAATGCACTTGTGTAAATTGGGTCAACAAATATGTTGAATCATCTCCTTACCTAAAAGATTAATTTATTAGGTTAATATTTCATCATACTTATTAACATATCTACACTATTAAATTTATTTCATGTCTAATATTACTCCACCACGTCAGAGACAAATTAAACGTTAAACTTTTCACCTTGAGCAGTTTTCTTATAGTCATCCTGAACCCACTATATTCAACTCAATTCATATTTCATCTCGTAATGGCAAACGCAAGAGTGATCCATTGTACGTACTCCGCCTGACTCAACTCTATTTGTTCCACTGCGCGGATTGGGTAACACAACCTATGAATGCTCCACCCTGGAGCGTCTGATAGTTAGACATATTGACTCATAGACTTCGATACAACTTGTAGGGGAATTAATTAAACATCCATCTCACATTAATTAATCATCATCAAAAATGCAGCTCACGCTAGTATAAATTAACTAAACCATCAAGCATCACTTTCTGACTTAAAAGATTAATTTATTAAGTTATGACTCCATCATATTTATTAATTTATTTACACTCTTAAATTTATTCGATATAAAATTCATGTAAAATATCTCAATAATTAATATAGTGTACACTTTTTTTTATACTTTTAAAATAAATTCTTATTTTTAGACAAATAAACAAAAGGTAAGACTTAAGAGTAAGGATGAAAGGGGTATAATAAATACAAAGTGCCCATGGCGCTTTTTGGTCTACGTAAATGTGTCAATTAAGCTTGTCCTTCTTCTCTTTTTTTTTTCTATTTTGCCTAAATAATTTTAGATATATTATTATTTTATATTTTATATTTTATAATATAATTTTTGTTTATTTTTCTAATTTAATTTTTAATTTTATCTCGCATATAATTTCGTGCTAGTATGACAAAGTTTACAATGCAAGTTGTCTTTCTCGTCTTCAAACTAGCACGCGAATGTTCCCAAAAAAATAATAAAAAATTGCTATTCAAATTGGGCTTGTCAATTAAATTTCCATTTTCATTTTCTTCTCATGTAAATTATTGAAATGAAACCGATGTGACGTAAATGTTGTAAATTATGTTGGTAAGGAATTTTCTATAATTTTTTAATAAATTACATCTTTTCAATGTAGAGAGGCGGATATATTAAAATAATATATTAAAATTATGCATAAGTATTAAAATAATAATTATAATAATTATATAGTATTAATTATAATATTAATTATCTATATTACCCTTATATTAGAAAAAGAGTTTGTTATTTATTACTCTCTCCGTTCCTTAATATAAGTCGTTTTAGAAAAATATTTTTGTTCTTTAATATAAGTCGTTTGAGAATTTCAAGTAAGCATTAATTGCTTAGTTTCTAATATTACCCCAAGTATTAAATATAACTTTGGTTCTCTCACTATTTTTTGTCCAATAAATAACAATCTCTTCTTCCAATATAAGGGTAATATAGACAATTGATATTATAGTTAATGATATATAATCATTATTTTAATATTTATGCACAACTTTAAAACGATCTATATTAAGGAACGGAAAGAGTATTAAAGACCGAAGAAAGTAATATAGTAGTATATATATTATAATAATAATATCTTGCGTGTATACACGACTGACTATACGTTTGAGAGGAAAAAGAATATCTTATCTTCTTCGTCCAACTCTTACCTCCTCACACACCGCTTCTCCTTCCTTTATCTTCTTGTCTTCTATCTCTTTCAGTTAAAAATCTAAACTGTATATATAGCTTTTCTATTTTCCTCCACTTTTTAACAATTCTAAATTAGCCAATCGATTTCTTCCATCAAGGACTCAACTTTTTTTTTGCCTTCCACGTCGATTCTCTTGGCCGGAGTTCTTCGGAGCCGGATCGGTAACGATTCATAAACTTTGAGCTTCAGGTGTGAATTTAGGTTCAATTATAGTTTCTTCTTTAAATTGAATAAAAATCAATTGATTTGATGACTTTACTGTTAACCTACTTTACTTATTATTCATTCGAAACTGTATAAATAGAGATCATGATGAAAATCGTAGAATTCTTAATTATTGTTAAAGTTTTTAAGGTATTGTTAAAGTTTTTAAGGTAAGATAGATCATTGGAAAGGTTGTCAAGAGATAAGTAGTACAAAATCTCACAAATCAAAGACTGTTCCTTTTTACTACTACTATTTAAGGATTAAGGTGATCGCATATCAGGTTTAGGTTGTGAATTTATTTAGACTAAAAAGTGGTGAGATATAGATGTGGACATTCATTTGATAATTTGATGCCAAGTAGCAACCGTTACTCTATCCAACCATCCAGAACAAATGATCTCTTTGTTTCGGATATGTGACAATTTTGAGACTTTTTTATTTTTTAAGAATATACGGAAATTTATTACATATATATTTATCTATAAATCCATTTTCTTCAAATATATAACGCCTGTTTAGAGATACTTTCTACTCCATATCCGACTTAGTGTATGGTTGCATGTTTAATAGTCTTTTTCGTTTGTTTTCTGATGGATTTCAAAGGAGCAGATATGAGTTCTGTACAAGGACCTGTTATTTGCCCTGCTACGGTTCGCTCAAAACAGAATGGACTTCACGCCCTGCCTGTAAATGGTCCGTTGATGAAAGATAGAATTGTAAGAAGTGGATTCTGGGGATTCAAAGGCATTAACTGTGGTAGGATCAGTGTGGGTAATCGACCACGATTGCAGAAGGGCAAGTTAGTGAAGTGTAGTTTCAGCTCGTCGTCCAACGGTAATGGTAGCACGGCTGAAAATTTTAATGAGAATGATGCAGATTATGTGAACTCCAGTGTACTTGAAGCTGGTGAGCTACTTAATTATTTATTTTTTCAGATTCTTTGAAACTGAATGCCAATTTTGCTGTTCCTTTTCTCATGGAACTAAATTTGAAACTATATTCTATCTTGTTATGTGCTTTGTGCCAGAAAATGGAAATTGGAGACCTTGAATTCTGTGAACATACCCCATATATATATATATATATATATATATTTACAGAAAATAAAGATTTATCTTTTCAATGAATGCAAGTTAGTTGTTAAATTTTTTTTAAGTTATATTAATAGAAACAAATTTCCATACCATTGTTTGCACTGATGCACTGAAACGGTCTTCTCGCTTCTTGGGAACTCAACTCTATTTTTAATGCAGTAAAGAGTTCATAAAGTTTTTTCTAGTAGTTTGCTTAATGTATCATCTCGATGTTGCTCTAAGCGGTACACTAAACGTTAGTAGTTTTAAATCTTTCTGTAGTTTATATGTGAAGTAGTATGCAGAATGATATAGTGTTTCCTCTGTGTTTCAATACAGTTGAGGTGAAGAGCAGTGCAGATGGTTTCATGATCAAAATGAGAGATGGTCGGCATTTAAGATGTGCCCATAACAACCCTCAGGGCGGGCATCTGCCTGATTATGCTCCTCATCCTGCAATTGTACTAAAGATGGAAGATGGGACCGGTCTTCTCCTCCCCGTTATTGTTTGTATGTTCATATTGCAGTAATTACTTTCTGAGATAGGAAATATTTTATTTGGTTTGCAAATCGATAGTTCTTTTTACTTCTTATTTGTCCTCCAATCACTTGCTTCCTATTACAGTGGAGATGCCGAGTGCGTTGCTCATGGCAGCCGTGCGCAATGTCCAAATTGTATGTGTTCAGCTTACCAAGGCTTCTCTGGTATCAGTTTTTTATGTTGCAACTGAATGATTTATTCACATATGTGCTTAAAGTCGAAATTTGGTGAATTCTTACCAGGCTAGGCCTACTATGTATCAAGTCGTGAAGGAAATGATTGACAAGATGGGCTATGAAGTAAGCTTATACCTATTTTCAAGCTCAAGCTCTTCAGATTGCTGGATACAGTTGCCTTTTTACCTTTTTTTCCTTATTGAAATTCATTTTGCTATATCTTTCACCTATTTATACAGGTTAAACTTGTTCGAGTCACAAAGAGAGTACATGAAGCATATTTTTCACAGTTGTACCTAACAAAGGCATACTCCTATGCACTTGCTTTTTATTGATCAACTTATTGAACCATATATTTGTTTCTCGGGAAGATTGTTTGACTGACAGCTTCTGTTCCTGAACTCAGTTGGGTGATGAAACTGTGAGCGTCTGCTTTGACCTTCGACCCTCAGATGCCATTAACATTGCAGTGAGATGCAAGGTATTGTTGCATAAAGTAGATTTAATGCAATTTTTATCTAAACTATTTGCTCTATTTGGTTTTCCTCGTTTGTTTGAGATGATAATGCTTTACTGGATTGTGCTCAGTCTTTAAATTGCTGTATGAATGAATTGAAATAATAGACACTATGAACTGCTAGATGATACATGGCTGAGAAGCTGTTGCTGCTTGCCCTGCTTTGCTGAGTCTTCACCACCTAGATCCTTAACTTCCCATCTTTTGTCTGTCCATGAAGCTGTAGAGACTAGAGGGGAAAGGGTGGCTATCTAGTTGGAGTCGTTTTGGTTGTCATCTTTTTTTGTATATTGGATTCTCTATCTTCTTGGGTAGATTATCGGCAGTCCTAAATTTGGATATAATGATTTTTGGGTTTAATCTAGGGAAGGATGCGAATACCTCCAGCATCCAGGCAATCTCATTTTTACTTCAGGTATTTTCAAAATCATTACATCAGTATGTAGTGGGAGTTGTGGGACTTGAACCAACCTGCTTATCTTACACCTCAATTTCTGCCTGTAGGCATCAAGCAACTCTTGGGAAATTTAGTGCAAGGACTTCGGGATAGTTCTAGTCTACAAGAGAAGAGAGAGAGAGATCATCTATATCTTAGATTCTTGAAGACGTGTCAGTCACCTTGATGTGACTTGCTAGTTATTTATTCTTTTCACTTTTTTTTCGTTTGAACTATATACGACTGTGGGTGACAAGATTAATGTTATACGTAAGAATCTGTGGAGGCATGCATGATAAAAATTATGATCATGATAGTTGAACTAGAAAAGGTGTTTGTGTATGCTAGAAGTAGAAAATGTTAGGAGTTGGACTGAACTTGAAGTAGAAAACATAGGATAACATAGGATAATATAGGAAAAGAGGAAAGAAGTGCCCTTTAAATATAGTACGAGAGCTGTGTTCGAAGAGTCAATTGATAATGACAATGACTGTGTGAAGTTCACACAGAATTCATATCCTACTTAATCCACTATATATTGTAGTGTGACAATTTGAGGCTCTATTTTTGTGAGTCATGAAGCATTTGCAGATGATTTCAGCCTTTTCAGGCAGAACCAAACAGGAAGGATGGAAAATAATATTTTTATTTGATTAGAAACTTTATGACTGTTTCTCGATTTCTTTTGCAGTGTATGTTGGCCTTCACATTTTTCTATGGTGTAATGTGAACTGTGTGCTACACTCTTCAATGCTTTCTGCTATTTTAGCACAAACATTAGCATGGTAGATAAAATCATGATACATGAATTCGTGCATTCTTTTTTTGGATAATACTGATTAGTAATAAGTCATCCAAGTCACATCATTAGTTGGAAGTAAAAATTCCTATATGTCATGGTAAAGACAAAAAAATAAATTGCATTATTGGCCACAGGAAATGTCTAATACAAAAAATTGGCTTGTGGTAACAGGTGATCCAATCCAGAAGTTCAACTTTTTAAACAAGTTCAAAAAACAGGATAGTTGTATAGTTTTTTCTTAATGAGTTTTCTAATTTTGGTTTATTTTTTTCAGGTGCCAATACAAGTCAACAAATTCTTGGCTTATAATGATGGAATGAGAGTCATTGAGCCTGCAAAAATTTCAATTCCCGGATCTTCTTCAGATGGCTTACTATTCACAGAACTGGACCGGTATACTTCACATTCTTAATTTATTTATTTTTATTTAACTACGTTATGCAATGAATTCATCCATAAATTAGTTGTTCTAGTTTTGGTAGTCTAGATGATAAAAATTTTAGATTTTAAGGGTACGATGATGTTTATTAAAAAAGAATGTCTTTTAAAAAGAATAGGGTAAAATAATGAGGAATTATGCACTTCCCTTCCTCTATTCTGGTATGTGGGAACGAAGGAGTTGAACGTTGGCGGATTGATTTTATAAGTTATGGTATTCTGGTTTCAGGCCCAGTGGCCAACCATGTGTTGAAACAAAGGAATTTGATCTTGTGCGCAACATGCTAATTGCCGCTGTTGAGGAACGCTACAGAGATGCAGGTATGTTTTCTTGACATATTTTTGGAATGTAATTTAAAACACAGACTGAAATTGGAAATATATATCCTTACAGTCTGCTAACTTCATCAGGCGCATGTCGCTCATGCATAGGTTAATTTTCCTCTGCGCGGGGTTACCTTAGTCGAATAAACATTGTAGACTGGAAGGTGCATGCATAGGTTAAACCCTCCTCTCCGCGGGGTTTCCTTGGTTGAATTAATATTGTAGAAGGAATCCATGATGGATGTTATTGAGAAGAAATTGTAGCATGTACGGCAGGTTAATTTTTGTGGTCCACAACCCGAGTCGGAAGTGCCAATCTTTGACACTGTAATGACAAACATAAGATTAGTCTGGACTTGACATCTTTTAGTAGTTTGTACTAAGAATGACATATCTTTGCAATGAACTGTGAAAAATATTTTTTAAAAAAAAGTAGAAAAAATCCACCCAATTAACTGCTTCCATTCACAAACCTTTGATGAAATTTATCCCAAGTTTAGTCTGTATGCTAGCTTTTGGTGTCTGCCTTTGGAAATTCATCACGAAAAGCATTTTCCGTTAAGTAGATGATTAGTAAAACTTGTTCTCAACCCCTCCCCCTCCCCTCCCTCCCTCCCCAAAAAAAAAGCGAAAAAGAAAAAAAAAACTGGTCTATATGCTATAGATTTTGTTCAAGAATATCGATTATTGGTTCTGATCTCCTAAATTCCATACACACCACCCGTCCCCTCCCTGTTCAACTCCAAAAAGGAAAATGAGGGGGAAAAATCTCAATTTTCTCTTTTGCTCCCCATCATCTTGCATGAAGGTGAAATTCAATCCTAGATATATGGTAGCATCATTAAAGGAGGTAATGGCCAAATTTGTAGACATATGACATTCACTCTAGTTACTTCAAGGTAAACGAAGTAAATATTAGCTTAGATCTTGTCTTTGAGTTCTATGTTAATTTGTTATTTAGCTGCTTCAATCTACATCAAAATTTCTCTGTTCCTCATTTGCATTTTGAGAATGATCCAAGTATTGAACATTGATTTAGTCCATTAAATTTCTCATACCCTATAAATGAGTCTTTAGTTTTTGCTTTTTCAAACGCCTAGCATCAACTTGTATTTCCATTTTTTGCATTTAACCACCATTAGGCTAAATCTAAGGCTTCTACCTTAGCTCTTCTTGTAGCTCCTATGATCTATAGCTTAGGGAGGGGTGGAAGCTCAATAGGACACTGCTACATCAAAATTTCTCTGTTCCTCATTTGCATTTTGAGAATGACTCGAGTATTGAACATTGATTTAGTCCATTAAATTTCTCCTACCCTATAAACGAGTCTTTAGTTTTTGCTTTTTCAAACACTTGACATCAGCTTGTATTGCATTTTGTGCATTTAAGCACAGCTAGGAAGCTTCTAAATGGGGTTAGCCGAGTTTAAATTTGACTAAGCACTTTGACATTGGTATTGTATCTGACATCTACCTAACCCTTTGCGATTGGTCAGATGTTCCAGTTCTTGGGTCCAAATGACACCTTTTTGTTATATTGATTTTTGAATAGAAGTATTTTGAGTTGTAAATATTTTGATGTAATCTTGCCAGCTCAATGGAGGGATAAACTTAGTCAACTTCGATCAAAGAAAAACTGGGCTTAGCAGGTATAATACACTATGTTCTCTCGTCTGCGCGCATTCATGCACAAGAATTTGATTAGAAAGCTAAACTATGATATTTATTTGCTATCCAGGGCAGAAGAAATTTGTATATACAAAAATATTGGTCGAATTAGCTTCTTCAGTAATTAAAAGTTAAATATTATATTTACCCCATCGATATATATGTAAAATGCTTGTGAATATATGTATATAATCCCCTCGAGAGGGACAGAAATTAGTGTTAATGTACTGTTTATTCGGATCATTCTGATTTCTAAATGTATATGAAGGCTATGTATGTTAGTGGTGTGAAGTTAAGTATGGATTAGTTCAGTTCAGACAATTAAGTAAAATGTTGAGTGCTTTGTTGTTCTAAAATATGTTCTCTTACCATTTCAATTTAATTTTTTGGAATGAATTGTAATTACTTAATTTATAAGAATGTTCGATGTGGATCAATCAGATACGAGAGGAGAACATTGTGCCAATTTTATAATGAAGCTGTACTCGTCGTTTTATAATTAACGAAAGTTGTGTATGTTTAGATAAAATCTGAATTTGCATAGATTGAAATTGAGAATGTCCCACTCTCCGTCGAAAACTTTTAGACTTTGAAAATATTATAATACAAATTAATAATATTAGTTAATTGTGTTTGTAAATATACAATAAAAAAATATTTATTATAAAAGTCACATAATTCATTTATATCAAGTTTGAAGTAAAAATCTTGTCTTGTAAAAATGGCTGAATTTATCCTTAAATAATTAATTATAAATTTAACTTTTTAACTTCTTACATCTTTCTATTTAATCATTTAAATTTAATTATTTTAAAAAAAAAACAATTTATTCTCGCATTAATTATATACAAAAAGCATGTGCCACATGAGCTAGTATAAATTTAATATGCATTATTGACAGTTTATGAGTCTTGGATGAATGGCAATCTTTTTGTTATATATTATGTCCTAATTTTACCGTAAAAGTAAATTGACCATTCCAACCACTGGTCACCTGTTGAGAACTTGTGACTCATAATATAAAAAAGGTTAGTGCAGAGTCTAGCGGAGCGGAGCGAAGCGACGCACTAGTCCATCAGGGTTGCACTGAAGGTCGCGGGGGTGCAGAGGAGTTGCCCCCCCCCCCCCCCCCCGCGGTATGGTACAGAGTTAGTGCCATGGTAGCGCGGGGCGCGCTGGAGTAAAACTTGGAGCAGCGCGGGCCGCGCTGGCACTGAAGGAGCTACTACCCATATAGCGCGGACTGTGCTATGATTGGCCTGTGAGCAGCGCGGGCCGCGCTGGGTCGACGGACAAAATTTTCTGAGTTATTAATTGGAAAGGTCATTATGGGTAATTAATCATAATGTGAAGTAGGGTTGAAATAGGATTAGTTGTTATATATACTATCTATTGAAAAGCCTTATGTAACCAAGGAATCATCAATAAACAACAAGCCGCCTGTGAAGTACCCAAATTGGGGAACTACGTAAATATCTTGTGTTCTTAATTCTCTATCGTTTGTGTGCGTGTGTAATCCTATATTCTAACACCATCGCTCGTGTCTTTAGATCCATAGAAAGGATTATGATGAGTTTATTCTCTTGTTTATGTTGGCAGAAAAGATAGATGTAGATTCCATAATATATTTTCGTATAATATCGTTATCAAATCTAACTCTAAATTATTCTTATCGCTATAAATGCAAAAACTAGAAAAGAGAATTTTATAGTGAAAGTTTGTGTGGATCCCATTTTTATCACATGCTTATCTTATTATCTCCATATATAGCAAGCAACACTCGTACAAGAATAATCCTATAATATTATGTTAGCGCAAGGTAATGATAATGCTATTTCACACAACACAGCCCCGCAGATCAGTGATTTCAGCTGAATTAGTTGCATTATCCTGGAAACCTAATCAAATTTAAAGGCCTGATGGAAACAATAATGGAGTAAGAGTTCAATCTCTACTCAGTTGCATCTGAGAAACAATTCCATCAGGAAAAAGTTTTTATAATGCCGCATACATGTATGTATGTATGTATGTATGTGAAAATAAAAAATGAAACATTTAACAAGAGAAGAAACATATTTTTATTCAAATTCAAATTCAAATAAAGCCAAGTCACCAATAATAATAATAATAGAATATGAACATTTTCTACTTTGAAAAAACATGGCAGCAGAAACAATTAAATTGTTGCCCGAAAATAATCAAGTACATCATCTTTTTTTATCATAGAATGTGACACGGAGTATAATCTTGGCCAACCACATACCAAACATCACATTTCTGACATGTTCTTGGAAGAGAAGGAATGGCTTCTTTCTTCTCGTCCTTTTTCTCTTCCTTGGGAGGACCAATACTGATAATTTGAGCAGAACTTCTAAATTTCCGCACCTTTTTAATGATGCATACTGGATCAGCTTCACCAATTACTGTCACTGTATTTTTTGAGGGGTCAAGGACAATAGAATTTATCCCTTCTACAGTTGAAATTAACTTCATCACCTTCTTCCTGCACTTGGAACAAAGAAGATCCACTGACACAACTGTTTTCTGCAACAGAAATGGCAGGCTAGTCATTACTTTTACTAAGCTAAGCTCAGAGAAGATAACTTTATAAGTATGCATGCCATAACACAAATGAGACCAAAAGTGCTGCAGACTGTCAGTATAAGAAAAGTATGGCAGTGTAAGAAGGCAATAACTGCATGCATAGTAAACCAATACACGTTTAAATATAACAGCAAAATATACGAGTGTGGAACTTGCAGCATAATAGAACCTTTGACATGGTATCACAAGCAAATTATACTCGGTTGCTACAAAGTATATGGAGGTTGCTGGTGCAATCTCATGGAATTTATCACCATTCCTATTTATAAAATAATATATATATATATATATATATATATATATATATATATATATATATATACTCTGTCTATTGATTTGTTTTATTTTGCAGGAAAATACTTAAATATCCTTTGTAAGGTATTCCAGTTAGAAGGCTGGTAGAAAACTAAATGATCTTACAGTGTTAGTTGGTGAATACATAAATGCCTGCAGTCAGAAGTAAATACAGTCCTGACAATTTGCATTTAACATGAAGTTTGTACTCTCATTCTCTCTCCCCCTCCCCCCTCTCTCACACACACACACACACAAAAAGGAACATAAACACACAACTCAAACTAAACATGGTTTAACCAAGTGGATTGGTTCAACATCTGCACAGTTCTGTTTCCTCTCAATACGAGATTGGAGAATATGTCGCATATTTTAAGGGAAGTTATAGTATATATGACCTGACCATATCATTATTAATATAAATTCTTCAGAAACAAAATAATATGTAAATACTTGCAGTGTGCCTGTTCTGTTCCAGTTGTACTTGTTTAAATATGTGACATCATCAGGGTGAAAACTTCCAACGGTACATTTGATCATCTGATCTACTTTCACTTTCATATAGATGCAATCTAATATGGTTATGAATTAGATCATCTGAATGGTTATGAGGTCTGAATTTAAAAAATTATTTGATAACTAAAAAATAAGTTTTCTCTTAATGACACTATTTTACCATTTTAAAGGGTAAAATTTTATTTAATAATTTTAAATATTCAATTTAATAAAAATGAGTGCATAATATTGTTGAATATATTTATATAAAAAAAATTATCAAAAAAATTTCATTAAGAGATACCTCTTAATTATTAAGATTTTATTTTCTGTCTTACCGATAAAGAGACATTCAGAGGTAACAAAAAAAACAGCACCATACCTCTTAGCGAATAAAAAACAGTCCATTAAGAGGCAATCATGCAAACAAACAGCACCTAAGTTGATATAAATAGAGTCTTGATGCTTAAGGCATGAACTATGAGAAGCCCCATCATATAGTGGGAATGTATTTGAGCAAACTGGTCCCAACGGAAGACATATCTGCTACCATCTAAATTAGCTTATGCTTTATGTTCAGCCTTAACATTTAAACCAGATGTCTGATCTCAGATGGTGAAGCCGGATCTTCCAGCTTTATCCTTCCACTCAGTCTTCTGCCGGAGCCTTCTTATATTGATTGCTGTTCCTCGTCTCCAAGATCCCTCTTGGTGTGGATTCTTAAGGTTTCCATCAACAAGTTTCTTAATTCATACTCTCTCCGTCCCAAATTATCTGCTGTTTTAGCAAAAAAAAATTGTCCCACAATAGCTGTTTTTTTAAGATTTCAATGCATTTTTTCCATTTGTTTTCCTAATTTGCCTCTTTATCTTAATTGTTGATAATCATTACTCTCATTAATGTCTCTCCTCTTTTTTAAACATCCATATTCATGCCCCTCTCTCTCTCTTCAATTAATAATTGTTTCTCTCTATCTCTCTTTTCAATTAATGTGCTGCTTTCTCTCTCTCTCTCTTCAATGTTTCTCTCTCTCCAATTAATTAGCTGCTTTTTCTTTCTCTTCAATTAATAAAAAAGTCAGCACAAAGGGTATTTTAGTATTTTTAACATACATATTGGTATCTGTGTGAAACTCTAGAACAGCAGATAATTTTGGACGGAGGGAGTACTAGGGGTGGGCAAATTTTTCGGTTTTTTTCGGTTTTTGGACGAACCGGACCGGTCCGAACCGGCCGGTTCGGTATAAATGTAAACCGGTCCGGTTCGGTATAAAAAACCGGTATATACCGGTTTCAGTCCGCCACTTTTATGGTTCGGTATATACCGAACCGGACCGGTATATACCGGTTTTCTATTTTTTATTATTATTAATAATTTATTAATGATAATAATAATAAAATATTGATTATAATAATAATAATATTAATAAAAATAATAATTATTATAATAATAATAATAAAATAATAATAAAAATAATAAAATAATAATAAAAATAATAAAAATAATAATTATATTAATTTTCGGTAAAAACCGGTACCGAACCGGTACCGCCGGTTCGGTATACCGGTTCAACCGGTACCGGTATCGGTACCAAAATTTAAGTAATTTCGGTACCGGTTCGGTTCGGTACCGGTCCGGTTCGGACCGGTTTTTACCGGTTGCCCACCCCCTAGGGAGTACTACATAAAGTCAAAAGTGAAATAATGCGTGCTCGATACAACAAAACACTATCACTCAAATCAAAGATTAACAATATTGTTTCATCAAAGTCCAAGACCATCTGACATCTGACACACATGCAAAGATAAATATAGTGTCCTTATAAATTGCACCAAAACATAGTAGATAAATTAAATCTCAACTACAAATCCAGCAAGCAAATTATGTTTATGTACATCTACAGTATACATCGAGGTAATTCAAACTGAAGGACACTGGATTCAGCAACCAAACATTTGCATACATTCATTCAAAATATTTCTGTGATCTATGTTACCCCTTGCATAAAGGTTAAACAGAACATATGTGTATGTCTGTCCTTAATTAATCATGCATCAATTTGGAAACACACCTCCTTCATTCTATAGGGTACAATACAACACTAATATACACAACCACCACCACCGGTTTACACCTTACAAAGCTCACCTTAAAAGGTAAAAATAGACAGGATGAACAAGAGAACTACTCATTTGATAGTACATTCGGTAACAAATTTTTAAGAACTTGAAATGATTTAAATTCAAGTTTTTCTAATGGATATCTGCCTAAAATTAAAAGTTCAGATATGTAAATCAGTCTTCTTGCCTCTCAGTACCAACCACCATTTTCACGAACCAAGTTTATGTAAAATCCAGCTGTAAATAAACACCACATGTGGGCTTGTGATGGAAAGAGTTCAAAGTTGTTGACATATCACTTTCCTTGTAGTGGAGGTAAAGTCTGATCTGTCTCTTTCTCCTTGTGCATCCTATTATGCTCCAATTACTACAGCAAAAGATAAGCCGGTGATCAGGTCCCTATATGAAACTGAATAAACCCAATTCTGAGCACTACGTCAGTATTACTTATTATTATTATTATTATTATTCATAAGCCATAATTAGTATGATTAATTTCTGGTTAATATTTCTAAAAGCCAAAGGGAACAAAAAAGTAGCAAAACAAATATATATATATATATATATGGGTTCCATCCACAGCAACCGGTTGCTGTGGAGCAACTCCTTTTTTGGCCCGTTGAATTTTTTTTTTTTGCTCCAGCCGAAATTTCAACAGGCCAAAAAAAGGGTTGCTCCACAGCAATCGGTTGCTGTGGATGGAACCCCATTATATATATATATATATATATATATATATAGAGAGAGAGAGAGAGAGAGAGCACAGGCAAGTAATCTTATTGTAAGATTTGAAAGAGTGATAATAAAAAAGAACAGAAAACTATGCATAATGCATTTTATGCATGAAAGTTGGCAATTGGGTTGGTCCAAACTAGAAAGACCTTAAGAAGGAACCTGAGGACAGAAGGAACATAACTAAGAGACTCAAGTTTACAACCTTTTTTTTTGGGCAGATATATCTTGTTCTCTTTCAAGAAATCTACTTCAATGCTCTGACCCAAATGATATGAAGAACACTGGCGGGTTGGTTTATCACATGACGATCTTTCTTAATTTTTGTTCTTAAACTTTAAAAGAGCTTCCAGCCCTGCATACACCATGTTTACTTTATGGATTAAAAAAATGGGGTGGTAATGTTGTAAAATGCTAAGTATGTCCTATTCTCATAAGAAAATTTGTTTAGCAAAACTACAATCTTACTCCAGCCTTTTTCTTGTTTGGATTTTTGATATGTCTTACTCTGGTCATGTAAATTTGTTGTTTCTTCTTTTCATTTTTATATTGTACTATACTTATTTTTGGGAGGTAGCAGTTGCAACTCAATTATGTGCATATTAATGTGGGTAGTTTCTAAAGACCAATAAAACAACAAGAACATCCAGAAGTCAGACTAGAAACAAGGCACTGTTCGTAAATTGAAGTATTTAGGAAACCCCCAGGCCCCAGTCTAAATAACATTGGCAGAGCATTAAAGTTGCTCTTGCGCACATGAGACAGAGAGAGATAGAGAGAAGAGAAGAACATAACAGAACTATTATTCTAGGCAATCAGTATGACAAATGGTTCAAATTTAACCAGATAGCGGAGATGGATAAAATAAAATTATACGTGAAGTTTTACAAATTAGTAAAACTAGGAGGAATGCCACGCAAAGCAGTCTTTAATTTTTTTCTTTTCTCTTTATTATTAGGTAACTCCGTGTGATTTTAATTATTTATAAACTTAACATTTTTTTTGAAATTTTAAATGTATTATATTAAAATAATAATTTTATTTTTGTTATAGTAAGAAATTAAGATTTATTTATCTAGGTATGAATTTTCGTTGTTTTTGTTATTAATATCATTGTTGTTATTTTAAGCTATTTTTTTGTTTTACTTTCTTTCTCTTTGTTTTATTCATTTTTCTTCTTATTTATTCAACTTTTGTGTAGTCAGTCGGGAGTAATTTTCACGCTACACCAACTAGTTTGGGATTAAATGTGTTGTTGAGTTGAGTTGAATTACTTTTAAAGTAAGAACATATTCTTGATTTTATTAATTGAGAGATAAAATTTCATTCTCATTATAAGACTAATATTTAAAATATCAATAAAATTTAAAAGGCATATAATCATCTCTTACTATATCCATATCTATATTCTATTTTTAAAATTTTTAAAGTGAGGCCACTATTATTGAAGTGGAATTGAAAAGTTAGATGAGAAAGAAGTTGATTATATTTGATATTTTTTGTATTTTTTATTAGTGAGCTTTTTATAGTGTTTTTTAATGATTTTAAGGTTACTTCGTTATTTAAAAATATTGACTATTAGCTCATATATATATATATATATATATATATATATATATATATATATATATATATATATATATATACTTTTCAAAATAGGACAACGGTTATTTAAGTTACATTGGAATTGTGAGAGAAGAAAGAAATTGATCTGGCTTTGGTATGTGTTTTTTTTATTGGTAGACTTTTTCTAGATGACTTTTAATTACTTTGGGATTATTTAGTTAGTTTAAAAATATTGGCCTCTAACGTGGGTGTATTTCCGTTTCGACTAACAGAACCAAAGGACTTGTGAATCTCAAAAGCCTTTAATGATTCTCTGTTGTGTTGATCTTTGTTTCCAGAAAAAGTGACTAAGCACAAGTGTTACAATAAAAATACAATTTTCCTTTTTCCCCTCTTCTTTTTTCTTAGCGAGTTAAAACAAAAGCACAAATTGCAACATGTTTATGGGATCAGTGAAGATTGAACACACTGGGTAGACTTGGTGCTGGACCTCAACATTCAGTTCATTAAAATTTCAGAATACCCTCATAACTCATAAGTTAGGCCTGCCAGCTAGAACCATATAATTGCATCGAGACTTAAATATGTTTCACTACCCTAAACTATCTGACATATTCCACTTTAGTGATTCACCTTTAAATTTTTTCAATTAGATGATTGAACTATTGATTTTTTCCAATTTGATCCAATTGAGGTTGCCACATCAGAAATTGCTAACGTGGCTATTTGGGTGGGACAGAAAGCAATTGATGTGTATTTTAAAACCAATATTTCCACCATTTTGTTAATTTAAATTGTTTACTCGGGTAAATTTGACAAAGCAACTTTTATTCTACATTAAAATAAAATAAAACAAATTCTAAATATATCAAAAAAAATCTCAAACAAATCAATTGATCTCCCATCTTGCTCTAATGTGTCCAATAACCTCGACTTAGTCTTCATCCTCATCAAGCTTGATTTCTTCTGAAACGACGAATTCGAACTGCAAGTCATCATCTCCTCCTCGTCGTCGTCAACGAATTCGGGCTTATGATCTGGTGTGGAGGACATGATTTGGGCCTCTGGTTTGGGGTTACGGATCTTGTTGGCTAATAGTGTTTGTTCTCGTCGGAACCTGGGTTATGAGCTGAGGAATCACTGTCAACCCTAGATCTGGCAAATATGAAAATTTTGGGCTGCCAGAATCTGAAGAAGGTGATCAACACTGTGTTTAGATCGGGATATAAGTGAAGTTCCAGATGTCTGATCTCCAATTTGTATCTATTAGCATGATTTTTTTTCCATTTATTTTTGGGATCAATTGCAGTCAATGAGTTAAATTATTTGTGTTTCTG
Source organism: Panax japonicus (assembly GCA_020205505.1). Taxonomy (NCBI): domain Eukaryota; kingdom Viridiplantae; phylum Streptophyta; class Magnoliopsida; order Apiales; family Araliaceae; genus Panax; species Panax japonicus. The sequence continues at coordinate 2,310,141 of CM035093.1, read as the reverse complement.
AACTGGGTTATTGCTTAATCTTTTCATGTTCAGTTAATTGATGGTAGTGATTTTGGTTGTTGTTATGTCTAATTTGGTTATTACTGTTGTTTCCCCCTTTGTCTGATTTGGGGGTGTTTTAGTTCTGCCGAAGCATTCCCAATCTGGTTTCATGGTTTATTGCCCATCCATAGAATGATCAGATTTGGGCTCTTCCAGATCGGCGGCAATGTTGGGCGGTGATTTGAGGGCAGAGATGCTGGAGTAGCATGAATCTAGGAAGGGAGTCTGGGTGCAGACAACTTTGACTACGGCGGCGGGAGATGTGGTAGGAGTTGAGGAGGGGTTGGTATTGTTTTTTTGTGGAGGGTGCCGACGACTGCGCCGATGATAATGGAGAAGAGGAGGTGGAGTAGCATTAATCTGGGAAGTGAGTTTGCTTTATACCCCACCCAAATAGCCACGTCAGCAATTTCTGACGTGACAGCCTCAATTGGATCAAATTAGAAAAAATCAATAGTTCAATCATCTAATTGAAAAAATTTAAAGGTGAATCTCCAAAGTGGAATATGTCAGATAGTTTAGGGTAGTGAAACATATTTAAGTATTGCATCAACTATCCAAGAATAGAAAGAAAAAAAGAGAAATGGAACAGAGGAAAGGAAAGCACAATCAGGAGTGCAGGGCCTGCAGGCCAAATTGATATTGTGCAGGCCACAATGGAATGAACACAAGAAAATAAGTTGTTTTTATTTTGTTAGTGAGAACAAGAAGAAATTAACTAATATTTCTAATAAGAACAGCATTAGAGAGTAGTACTATCATTTACCAGCAGAATCTCTCACATGAGAAGCATCTTCCATGGCACTGGATTGTTCACGATATAAAGTCTCCTCAATGCTTTCAGCTCTGTTGACTGTATGATGTTTTGTTTTCTCCATCTGAGAGTAACGGCTAACTATTTTCTGGTCTAGCTCATAATAGTATACCATCTTCTTCAAAGGTTTCATATCCAGGTCAATAAAAGATGCCTAACAAAGAGCAAATTCAGTGAGCTATTGTATCAACAGAGCAACGAAAAGTATGCAATATAGAGCCAATATTTTAATTGAAAACTAGTCTTATAAGTTCACGACTTTTAGCAATCATCTGCTGTGTTTAAGCAGGATTGAATGGCAAGTGTGGGCCAATAAAGACAGCAGGAAATGAAATGAAATTTTATATAAAATAATAAAAGTATAAAGCCAACACTTGAATTTCAATTTGGAGTTCAAATGCAACACTATAAAGAAATTTCCAATGTAATTGAAAGGCGTATGGAGCACTCTGCATTGCTTTGCATCATTTGAAGTAGCCTGTTTCTAAGAACAAGGATACTGTATTGTCTATAAAAAGAAGTCATTCAAAGCACTAATGATCACACCAAAATTTTGAGCATTAATTTGAAAATAGAGGGAAGGAAACTATGCTTTTGTTTAGCACCAACCAAATACATAAGAATCGATGATAGCTCGGAGGGGTGGTGCATACCTTGTACTCAAAACTTTGGTTGGTTGATTTTAGTAAAATAACATCATGTGAAGATCCTAGATCCCTGTTTCCGGTGGGCCTAAAACTAATCATCATACTCAAGTCCTTTGCAGTTGCGGCTACCAAATAGTCCTTCACGATCTTCAAGCTTTTACTTAATGGATCTGAATGCAAAGAAGTATATTTTTCTGACAATTTTTCTTTGTCTTCAGCTAACTTTCTGCACAACATACAAGGTTGAGAAACAACATTATAATATGCATGAATTGCCCCTTCAATGTCAAGCTTATCAAGCTTCTGGACTTCAAGCAGCCTCTTTAATAACCCTGAGCTGAAAACTGCCCCGGCAACAAGCTGTAAAAAAATTGTTGTACGCATGCCATTGTTTGCTAGAATTACACATTTCAGAACATCTTCAAACGCCTCTCCAGTCAGACAACCAGTGCCATCTGTGCCACCACCCAAGCCCCCAAAAATGAGCGAACCGTTCAAGAATACCCTAAAATTGTTCTGAGGTGTAAGAAAAAGGTCCTTCATTGCTTTATTCACTTTGTCAATGGATCCAGAGAACAAATCCAATGGATCATATTCACTTATTTCTGATATCTGAGACACATTTGGAACACATTAGAGGAAAAGAGACATAACTTCAGAAATAAACTAGTGTTCAATGAGAAGGTTAGACTAATAATCATCACACTAAATTATAGATGGCATCAGTCTTTTAAAATATGCTACACAATCAACACAATATGCAAAACTATATATGAATGCAGATACGTTATAAATTTGAATGAAACATCCAACCAACAGTAGCTAGGCCTTAAGAAGAAAGTAGCAGGGAAAGAAAAATACCTTCCCTTGATGAAATTTCAAGGCTTGATGCATTTTAAATCGAGTTACACTCCTTTTAACAGAATTTTCATCTGCTATGAATTTTGAAATTGGCAGAAATCCGCATTTGGGCTGCTTGATCGATCGATCGAGAATATAAATGAGAAATATAAGTAGAACTAAAGTATTTCTTAACAAAATATTCAACAAAACTTTAAATAAAATAAAAACACCAACAAAAAAGGGGTGGAGCACCTTTATCTCAACAGATATGCAGAATTCATCTTTAAGAACACCTGGGAAAAAGAGGAAAGCAAAAGGCATATTATAAAGTAACCATCATATAAAACGTTAAGTCATATGTCAACATATATTTTTGAACTAGTTTTGATTACTAATGTGACAGACATGTTTTTGCTCCCATCAAATTCCCAGCTTAGTGTCCTTATTATTTTAACAAGTAACCAACTCAGTACACATAAAAGAAAAGACTTTTTCCCAATCTTACTCCTGCCCACTTACTACTCTTGCCCTTAATTTTGCCAAAGTCACATGCACAAAAGACATAACCATGATAAGTCTCTTTACTGGGATGATCAGCATAAGTGTGATCTTTTTATTGGAGGAGTTAAGTTTCTCCAAATGGTGTTTCATCTCTTTGCTCCTCATTGCACTGAGGGCATTCAGAGACAGACTGAAGACAGAAAGTGTTATTGTACATTATATTACAAGGAAAAATTTAACAGAGAGATCCATCAGTTTCATGGTACTTTCAACTGACCTACCAATATTCAAATAAAATGTGATTCATATGGAAGATAGGTCATGAGACCTAAGAAGCAGGTGGGCAATCTGAATTTCCTAGACTGTCCTTCTGACATTTAGCTCTTTACTCGAGTGATGAGATGATGATCTCTTGAAACAAAACTTCTCAAAACTCAGATGTTTGTTAAGATTGTAGATTACATGTGAAAAACTTTATCTTCCATATCTTCACATACAGTTCCTTATGAGAAATTTGCCTGGTTTTGATGAAACTATGCAAGTCAAATCTATTTCTTCCATATATGAAGAGATAACTTATTAGTAGGAGAAGCCACTTCCATGTTTTCTTTTTTAATTTCTTATTGTAGGTCTACCATAAATGTATGACCATAAAACTGTGTTCTAGTGCAACAGCATGTGCACCTCCACTACATTTTCCTTAAACCATAAAATTGTAAAGGACTTTCTTGGGAGCCAACAAAGAAAACATGTTAATACAGGTCTGGTCAGAATCCAGTGCAAAATACACATCCCAAACTGACTGGCAGTTGTAGAATACCAATCAATTATTCTATGTTAAGTAGGTTTCTAAACAAGAGATAATAATTATTGCTCCAAGTAGGTGAAAGAGAAGCATTTGTAAAAATAATCCTTCAGACATTTCCATTTAAGGTGCAAGCATAATCATACTTTTCTAAATCATTTCATAAAAAGTACTTACTGTGCGGGAAAAGTGAGAGATCGGATAAAATAAGCGCTGAAACACATTGTGTATCGGCCTTTGCATCATTGACTCTCCAGGCAGGACGCTGACAACGAACATTTTTTTCAACAGATTCCAGAAATTCCTTGGCCACAAGAACGCGGATCTACCAATATTGGAAGGACCAAGGTCAGATATCTGAATACCAAGTACGATAACAGCAAAAAACAAAAATTTATTGAAATGTTAATCAAAGGATTCTACTAGAGAAAAACATATACAAACATGTTAATTATTAGTCGGCTAACTCCTAGTAGAGGATAAACCAGATAATCATGAAATCTCTTTCAGTCTTTTCCAGTGAACAGGCCAAAAGTACAAGAATAACCAATATAATAGTGGCTCATATGAGCAAATGTTGTCTATGGATCATTCATCAAAATAATTACAAGCCTACAAGGACATGCAACAAACAAAAAACTAAATTAATCGAGTCCAAGCACAGATACACGATTTGATATCCCAGAGGTAGCTCCTATAATTTATATGAGCAATGACATCATACTGGTAGCTCCAACAGAATGAAGTAGCAATGAACAAACCCAATCTTACATCCTCATCAATGTTCAGCAAATCAATAATAAGAACAAAGAAAACGTAGTCAACATAAATAAGAAAGAGTTTGAATATCCTATGAAGCTACAATAACGTACCCCAGCGTCAACATGTTCAGAACCTAGCAGCGGGCTCATTACATGCTGTACATACAGTTGTTCAGCAATTTCCCTAGTAGGGGCTAATAAAAGGTCGTTGATATCTTTCCATAGAAGGCATTCATGCATGGTGAAGGGTGAGAGGTCATTCTCACATTCAGAACCATTTCTTGAAACCTTATGTACACGCAATACTTTTCCAACCTGCACATAATGGAACAATAAGCAATAAGGGCATAAAACAAATACGTTTGTCCTAATATATAATGTCTCACAATAAGAAAAAAAAATATGTTTCACCCCCCCTCCCCCATCCCCCTTCCTATATATAGGCATCAACATACGCAGCGTATTTTTCAATATATATATATATTATGTATAATTTGGGTCCAAAGTATGGAGAATTGGAGATTGGGTTACACAATGCTTTTAAGGATAATAGTTTAGGCAAAACTCATCCAGGTTTTTACACATAATTGATGGCATAACCAGATCACACACATTTCTCTTAACCCTTTTCTTTCTAATTACCACAATGTGTTCTAATTACTACAATTAAATAATGTAATCATTCTGAATATTACAAAGATTTTCATCTTTGAAAGATATATTGACCTGATCATTGTAATTCAAAATACTTATAATCCTGGTCCAGGCATAACCCCTATTAAAGAACTTCTAAGTTGTTATGACTTTTCCAGGGGAATCGAAGGCTGGGAAAAGTTTCTTGGCAACAGGGTGTAAATTATAACCACATTTTAATTGATAATGTCAGGAAAGCCAAGTAAGCAATTTGAATATCGCAAATGTGTCACATTCATAAACAGAAGACAAACTTGTCATCCTGGATTAATCCTCAATTGGATCCCCAAACAAGCAAAACAATATAGCGTTTTCTGTTTTTGTTCCCTCTTCTCATTTCTTAATGCATCTTAGCTGTCAAACAAAGAATCTTCACACAGTAGCAGCATCACACTAATTCAAAGTCAGCTCCAAACTAATACTATAACTCTATCTTTATGCATCAGCCATAAAGTTCACCAGATAAAGAGTAAATAAAAAATAAACAAAAGAAAAGGAAGAAGAAGGATATAGAGAGAACTGGACATTACAAAACGAGGAGATGATCCGGTGTAAGCCAGAACAAGATTAGCAGCTCCTTCTCCTCTGTAAATCCAATCCCCTGCATCTTTTGCCTCTAAAACCATCTCCATCCACTACAAATACGAGAGCTATTGCTGTTTGATCGTTCTAAAATTTGGAAAACTCAAGTACCTTAATTATGAAAAGCACGAAGAGGATTGAATTTAGTAGAGCGATTAGAACCCTAGCTCCTCAATTGGAAATTTCACCCCTAGGATAGAGCGATAGAGGAAATAAGAGAGATTTGGTTGTCGTCTTTTGACTAACATACTCATCTGTAGCTGTTACCTGTCATTTATTTGCTAGCTGCGGTGGGTGGATGCCACGGGTCGGGTTGACTACAAAAAGAAAAAAGAGAAAATTAATAACAATATAAAGTGAAATAGTAAAAGTTAAAATCGAGATTTGTGCTGAAATCTCACTTAAATTTGGAAAAAATATATATATACTACGAAAGTACTTCTGACTTTAAAAAAATAAGCTCACCCACCTGCCTGGCTCCCTCCCGTTAATAGCTCATTGATCAACAGTCACGTGGAGCAACTTTGTGTGACATGGCATGACTAGCAATAAAGATATTCAATACAAACACAACAAAACCCTCTACATATATGGCTATCAAATCTAGATCTAAAACCAAATCATAAATCTCTTACTCTATAAGATTATCATCATCAGTAAATATCTTTTAGTCTCTCATTTTTAAAAGTATTTTTAGCAGCTAGACTATATTTAGTTCATATGACATCAGCAAATATTTTTTAATCTATCATCTTTTCGACAGACGGACTATTTGGTGAACTATAATATAAAAATATTAAAATAATCTATGAATTCAAAAAAAAACTCCAATCTCCTTCCACTCTCTCATTAAATATAATTAAAATTATAGTCTATGTACTATTAAGTTCTTAGATTTAGTCTTGTTGGTGTTTCAAATATAGTCACAGATTATATTTAATCTACCTGCTGAAGCTGAAAGATAAATCCTAGAATAAATATAATCTAGGATTGTGCTGACCGACTAACTAATAAGAGAAAAGTACTCTCTTCAAAACTTGAGTGCAGATTCGAAGAGGAAGCGACGAATGTGAGAGCACAACCGACGACGAACGACAAAGAGATAGATCCGGTCGAAGACTAGGGCTCGAAGCTGGAGTATCGACGACAATGGAGGTTCCGCAATTAATCGAATCCACCACCACTTTTCCTCCCATGCAACTAAGATGGGCTTTCTCTCTCTCTCTCTCTCTCTCTTCCTCAAGATTTGGGCTCCTAAAAACATCGTGAAGATCTAAATGCTCATTTCAACAGTGCCTTACACTGATACTTGTGCTTCAATGGGGGTGATGAACAGAAGAGAGTATGTGAGAAAATGGTTGAGGATGAAAAGGAGGGGAACTCTTTGATTTTAATTTTGGTCCCAAATATGTTATTTTTGTCTTCTATTTTGGAACCCATTTTCATCTGATAAGTTATACTTGTCATCGAGTCCTTCTACGCAGGATTTCTGCGCCATATTTATTTTATAATCCTTAGATAATTTTATAAATATACATTTTAGTTTAAAATTTTAAAAATATTCAAATGAAATTGTTTGCGTGGGGTGGGACGGAGGCCAGATACTTCTCTTGGTAAAATTATTATATCGTATCCTTTCAAAAGAAAAAAAAAATGAAAGATATCAAAAGTTAAGGTAACTTATTCGTACTTATATAAGTTAATGGTTAACTGTAATTATTTTATTTTATTTTATTTATTTAATTATTATTATTGTATTGTTACAATTTTAATGTCAGTCCCCAGTCCCCAGTCCAAAAATGAGAATTCTACTGCAATTCTTCACTCTTTTTTTTCTTTACACATTTTAAATTTGTCCCAATAATTAGGAAATAAATTTATTGAGTTTTACTACTACTACTACTACAAAATTTGTATTGAGAAATTTTATTAAAATAATTATATAAAATGTATATTCTAGAAAAACCTTCATGGTGCTTCAAAATTAAAATGTCCAAATTATGACTCATAAACTTGTGCTAGTACAGAATATGTATGAAGCGCAATTATTATAATGAAAATAGCATAAAAGACCACTACATTGGCTAAAGTATTTTCCATACATGCACTATGTTTTTGGTTCTTCAGTAAAAACTAATAATGATAATTTGTAAGATTAAAATTATTTAAACTATATTCGCATAGTGCAGATCAACGATCTATTACATAATCAATCAATCTGATCACACTTGTCAGAACATGATTTATTAACCATTGACAAGTGGTTCCACGCAATGACTTTCTTTTCTATAGATTAGCAAAACTTGTACTTTATTTGGCGCAAATTCACACAAAATAGGATACTACTCTATTAGTATCCCAGCCCAGTGATATTGAAAACTAAATAGTTAATGCTTATATGAAATTCTCAAATGACTTATATTATTAAAAAATAAAAATATTTTTCTAAAACGATTTATATTAAGGTATGACAACCGACCAAAGGTATAAAACTAAAAAGGGTCCATAAATTATGAAACAAAATCAAATGCAAATGTAGTCTAGTCTTGGTAGGGAACGCAATTACGATGAAACACAAGCGCATTTAACAAAAAAAATTTCAAACGTCGGCATAAGATGAAAATGACAAATTAATCATTTGATGCCACAATTCCCCAAGGACTCATTTCACCGACCAACTAAATAATTGTTTGTACTAGTCCTTTTTGTTCCGAAATTAGGGGGAGGGAGGAAAATTGTACTATACAAATAACAAAATTAAGAAAAATATTTTGCATCTTAAAATTCTAAAGCTACGAACTTATTTTTTAAGCATAAACAATTTTATTAGCTAATAACTACTACTAACTAAATATATAAAAAATCATAATAATTTTGAATTTTTAGAATTGACAAATTGAGTTTATATATTTAATTTTAGAACCGAAATAGTATGTGAAAGTGAATGGGCTGAAAAACGTGGGAGAAACGAGACATGGACAGCAGGTTGCGCTAATTTAGTTGGACCAAAACGTCATATTCATTTGGAACAATTACATTTTATAGTACATTTAAAAACATAATTACAAGAAAAGTGCACTCATTAAATATTTATACAATTAATATTTTTAAAATTTTATTTTCATTATTAGTACATATTTATGCTTCCTTTAATTATGGGATGTGTTTTAATTTCCACGATTCTCTCCCACAATTTTCTCCCCATCTCTCCCACGATTTTCTCCAACTTCATTTCTGTTTCCCTTCTTCTCCTCCCTCCTCCTCCTGTCCAACCCCTCCCCACCCTCCGCCTCCCCCTCCTCCCGCAAAAATGTCACCGCGTATTTACAAAACTACGTCGTTTTGATAAAATTATACTATTTAAGGCATTATGCTATTTAAGAATTATGCTCTTGAAGCTTCCCGTATATATATATATATATATATATATATATATATATATATATATATATATATATATATATATATATAGGGAAATGATCCGTGGAATACGTTCGCTAGTCAGCCTTTATTAGCTAACGCATATCCAGCCGTCCAAAATGGGAGTTAATGGCTGAGATTAAATACCAGCCGCTAGAGGGAGTAGCGGCCAGTCAATAATTTTTTTTTTCTCTCTGCTGGCCGCTAGTGGGAGTAGCGGCCAGTAAAAACGACAGCGTTTTGACTGGCCGCTACTCCCTCTAGCGGGCAGCAAAAAAAAAGAATTTGACCCAGCCGCTAGTGGGAGTAGCGGCCAGTCAAAACGTTGTCGTTTTGACTGGCCGCTACTCCCACTAGCGGCCAGAAGGAAAAAAAAATGGTTAACGGGACCAGCTAGTACATTTATATTGTTCTTGTTCGAGGGACCACTAGAAAAGCTGTCATTTACATTTGCCAGCTATATACCCAGGTTTTGAAGTCAACGGTTAACTTCTTCTGCCATTTTCCCCTAGTCTTGTCTCTCTAACAGTTCTTTCATGGCTCCTCCATCTACAAAACTTGTAGTACCCATTAACCTAAAGAATAAGCCATGGGAACAAAAGCCACCTCTGCACAATCGATGGCATCCGGAAATACCACCGGTTGAAGAGGTTAAGACAGGCGAGATGTTCAGGATAGAGAACAATATAAGTTAACCATTTTTTTTTTCCTTCTGGCCGCTAGTGGGAGTAGCGGCCAGTCAAAACGACAACGTTTTGACTGGCCGCTACTCCCACTAGCGGCTGGGCCAAATTCTTTTTTTTTGCTGGCCGCTAGAGGGAGTAGCGGCCAGTCAAAACGCTGTCGTTTTTACTGGCCGCTACTCCCACTAGCGGCCAACAGAGAGAAAAAAAAAATTATTGACTGGCCGCTACTCCCTCTAGCGGCTGGTATTTAATCTCAGCCATTAACTCCCATTTTAGACGGCTGGATATGCGTTAGCTAATAAAGGCTGACTAGCGAACGTATTCCACGGATCATTTCCCATATATATATATATATATATATATATATATATATATATATATATAACAAGGATCAAGTGCATACCCCTTATCTTACTCACCCGTGTTTACTCCCCTTTAGGCGACGGTTTCGGTCATACAATCGTCGCCTATACTTTTAGCGACGCTATATGTTGTCCGTCGCTAAAATTATAGGCGACGGTTGTACGACCGAAATCGTCGCCTAAAGAGGGGGTGAACACGAATGAGTAAGATAAGGGGTATGCACTTGATCCGGACCGTATATATATATATATATATAGTAAGGCTATGAGGACGAATTTTTTGAATTATGGTGTTGGTAAATTGTTGACATAGCCCAGAATAGCTATGACGACGGATAAAACTGTCGCTATAACCCAAAAAACCGTCGTCATAGCCGACTGTGTAATACACTGTTATGTACATATATTTTATATATATATATATGTGTGTGTGGGGGGGGAGAAAAATATATCTACACAATTGTGTAGTACACAGTCGACTATGACGACGGTTTTTTGGGTTGTAGCGACGGTTTCATCCGTCGCCATAGCTATTCTGAGTTACGGTGATGGGCCCAAAAAATCTATCGTCGTAGCCTGACTGTGTAATACACAGCGAAGTAAATACATATAGCCCTATATATATGTGTGTGTGTGTGTGACTGATACATAGTTAACAGTATAAAAAATAAATTAGTCTTACAATAAATTATAATCATCCATCCGAATATCTGACGTTTAATATAATTCTCATTCGTAATTTAATTTTTAATATTTTATATATTAATATTGCAGACAGAATAAATATCTAAAGTATTCCTCCTTTATAAGTTTCAGTATGCAATATTAAATTGCTTAAGCAATTCACCATCCACTCTCTGCCGGAAAGGGGGAAAAAGATTAGACTAAAGTATAGAGCTAACAAGTAGAATATATATATATATATATATATATCCAAGCAAATGACATAATTTTATAAGAGAAAAGTTCATTGATTTAACAAAAGATAACACAACATGATGAACCTGTAATTATTTACAAGCTTCGAAAGTTGTGAAGACTTGGCACCTACAGAAATAAAATGTTGAGTAGAAATATGCTTTTGAATAAATTTTGTTGCAGTTCAGGTAGTAATATAGATTAATTACTTATTTTTTATGCTTCCCAATATTTTTTTTTATATTGGTTATGATGCTGACTTAGGCCTATATTATACACTGTTTGGACTATATATAATAACAAGGACTTTTAAATTATTTGTGTTTTGCTTAATGTAATTTAGTTGTCTTAATACATCCAGTATATGGAATTATTGCTAAACTTGCCCCAGAAATTCTAGGTCCTAATCCTTGAGGATTCATTGACCAGGTCACTTCTTTACTTGTTAGATTCCCCACCCCCACCCCCACTCTTCCCTTTTTTTTCTTTTTTACCCCTCTCCAAAATGAGATTGATATTGATGTATAGTTTTCTTAACTAATTATAATTTGCGGACCTAAGAAACAGACCTTTTGACACCCATTGAAATGAAATATAATGACAAACCCGAGAGACAGATTGTATCGCTCATCACTCAGGTCTCAGAGGTAAGCACCTCAATTATAATAATATTATCATATTATATTATTATTAATGTTTGATTATATTAGTAAACCGATTTGGGGAAAAATTGATTTTAACCCCAAATTGGGATGAAGGTGGAGAGTTGTATGTCAAAGGAGGAGGAGGAGGAGGAGGATGCTTTGTGTTTTATACAAACAAATTTTACTGATAAAACATCAAAACTCATTATTACTAATCACTCCCCTTTTCCATAAAACACGCATCAAACTAACTTAATTTATTATTTTTGAAAGTTAAATAAATCTCATTAAATATATCTCAAACTTTCTTAAAATATTTAAACTTGATGTATCCCATATTTAGAAGTGTGGGAGTATTAAGTTATTCGGATGACTTAATACTAAATATATCCCATATTAAATGTCTATTCTCTTATAAGATGTGTCTAAAGCTGAAGAAAAGTGGACCTTTAAAAAAAAAAAAAAAGGGATTTCCGAGCTTTTGGATTATAATACTCCCTCCATATAAAGCTTTATTTATTATATAGATTAGTAAATTTGGTGGCTGTGCACATACTAAAGCCACTAATTTAGGGATGATGGAATTAATGTGTAGCCTCAATTCAATCATTTGATCATCACCACCACCACAAGTGTGTATCCCGAGATAGGGCAATCCTTTTTATGGAATCCACGGGATGGACTAGTACGTAGGACTTTTCCATTTTCCATTTTAAAAACTCTATTATTATTATTATTATTATTATTATTATTATTATTATTATTATTATTATTACTGTACTGTACGTTGAAGATATATAGGACCAAAAAATTAATTTTTTTCTTTGCGAGTATTTTTTTTTATGTTACTTCTATTGGAATAATAAAAGTCAAATTTATTTTATTTTTTTAAAATAGAGAAAACATTTACCACCTATATAACCAAGATGATTGGGATGGAGCTCTCATTTTACGTACATTGAAAGTAGACGAATGTTTGAAGATAAAATTAAAATTACATATTGATAGAAGATTATTTGATAAAACTATTTTTCTTTAGTTTTATTTAATAGAAGTTTATTTTATTTTGGAATAAAAGGAAAATAGTGAGACTATTCAAATTCTATTTAACTATTAATTATTACTAATATGTAACTTACATAATTAGTACTAATAAGTATAGTTAAATATATAATTAAATAGTTATAATGTAACTTATATATATAGAGGCCGGATCCTGTCCGGACTCCCGGACAGGTTTAAAATCCGGACCTTTTTTTTTTTTTTTTTTTGCTTTTTTTTTTTTGAAACAACTAAAAAATAAAAAAATAATTTATGGAATTGGAATTTTTACATTATACAGTGTTTTGGGTGTGATTTGGATGCCTATAACGAAACATGTCTGTACAGTCTGGGCAGACTGTACATACATTGGTTGGTGTAGGTATTAAAAACACACCCAAAACACTGTTTTTTTGAAAAATTTCAGTTCCATAAATTTTTTTTTTTTTTTTAGTTGTTCTACAAAAAAAAAAAAAAAAAAAAAAATTTCAGGTCCGGATTTTCTCCCGTCCGGGAGTCCGGACCTGATCCATCTTGTATATATATATATATATATATATATATATATATATGTATGTTTGTGTATATATAGAGATATGTATACATAAGAGATATATATATGATATATAGAGAAGTTACATGGAAGATATATACAAGTGAACTTTTCTTCTATCTTCTCCATTTTTCTTACAAACAAATAACTACTACAAAGTAGTGTTCATTTGGAATTTTCTGTGAATTGCTATCACGGATTATTCACCAAGGCTTGACATATATCCTGGAGGTATATCGTCTGCAACCCATAGCAAACCGATCGTGGTGGGGGCGATAAAGACCTTAAGGACAGGGATTACCCGTGTCATGTTTTCAGATTATTTTTTCGATTATGACTCTACGAAGCTACAATTCTAACAATCTTTAGGTCTTTATTGTATTTGTTAGTCATGATTTTGGTGAGATGGAAGACAACACGGTTTTCAAAGATAAGTGCCATTTTTCTTGTATTTATTTTATTAATGGAATTTTTATGATAATTAGTAATATATTGAGATATTAAACTAATTATTTTTATTGATAATTCATGTTAGAAGATGGATTGTGAAGAAAAATGAAAGTTAAAAAGATTACTATTTACATGTTTGTAAATTGATGCGGAGAAGATGAAGAGTGATCATCATGGAAAAACACCAAATGTTGATGCTTAGAAATCTTTCTGAAGAGATTATGTCGTTCTTCGGATTTAATTCCAAAAGGTGTTTTTTTAACATTAGCCTTTATTTTTATAAATGATAATTGTGTATCATTTTGTATGTGTATATACTTGAAAGTATATGTTTTATGTATTATATCATGTGTAGATGATATTGTATGTTTGAGTATTATTTTACTTACATTTTGTTGTAATAAATTAATTAATTAGTTTTGTGAGATAAGAAAAGTAATTAAATTTTTGTTCATGATGGAATAAATTTAATTTTATGCATATATATATTTTGGTTGTAATATTTTATGAGTAGATAAAATATTATGATGTGTAATATATTTATGCATATGTATGAGATTTGAGATAATTATTTTCTTATACACTAATTGAGATTAATTTATTAAGAGAAAGTTGTAGTAAAATTTGAGAAGTTTACTTGTCTCTATGTATAACAAATTAGTTGTAAATTAATTTATTTTGAGAATAAAGTAAATTTATGTTCTTCTTGAACAAAATTATGCATATAAATTTGAGGTAATATTTAGTATGTAATATTACTTGGTATTTGTATGCATGAATTTTGAGATAGATTACTTTGTTTGTGGATAATAAATTAATTATAAACTAATAGTTAGAAGAGATATTGTAGAAGTAGATTTGGTTGAAATAAATCTTGTATATAATATGATTTTGATGTTGAGAAAACATTTAGCAATAATATTCATAGTGTTTTTGAGATAATCATAATTGGTATATATTTATTTTTATGTGTACTTCTTGTCCAAGAAGTAGTAAATTTTAATGTGATTATATGAATTTTATATATTCTAATTGAGATAAACATTTTATTTTTTGAATTTTTATAAATATAGTGAAGTTCAAGTATTTCATATTATTATGAAGATTGTCTTGAATTCTATATTGTAAATGTCAAAAGATATATTGTTTATGATATCTTCTATCCAAGTTGGGACAAGAAAATACTTGAGGATATACTAATTCATGTGTGTAAATTTTATTTGCTTTCTACATAAATTAATTTTGTGTGATAAATTAATTTCTTAGAAAGTAAATATACATTTTTATATTTTATATGTAAATAAATTTGTGCAATATGACCAGTTGTGCTATAATTTGTATATAATAAAATTTTATACTTTTTACATAGAGTCAAGTGTTACGTATTGGTATACTTGAAAAATGTACATGTATAATTTATTAAGTGCTTATATTAAATAATTTTTTAGATTTGAGATTTTATGTAATTCAAAAAATAAGAACTTGTTTTCTTATGTGGGGGTATTCTAAAAGATTCTTATGTTGAAACAATCTTTATATGAATAACTAATATATAAAATGTGCAAGAACTTATTTTATGTTTTGAGAAGTGTTCCTTAATATTCTTATGTGGAAGTAATATTTATAGGAACATTGTTACATAAAATGTTAATTAATCTAAAATTTATTTTAAGTAGTGAGCATAATATTGTGAAGTGAAATTATTCAATGAGATTTCAATTATTTAAAAGTGTGGGGGTGATTCTTTAAGATTTTTATTTATGGACTTAGTTTAGCTTTTGAACTATTTGGAGCATAAATTTATTTATGTAAGAAATGTAAGGCTTATTGATTTCTTGTTGTGAAATTCAATTTGATTGTGTAGTCTTATGAAATGAAAGTCTTTGAAACACAAATTTTTGAATAATATTGAAATGTGAACTTATTTTACTTAAGTTATAAGTTGAACCTATAGCTAGAAAGAACAATATTGATTTGGTGAAGGAAATCAATATGATAATTTGGTAAATATTAGTTTTATTAGCCTAAATATGATCCAAAATATTTATTGTGATTCAGTTCAATAGTGTGATTGAAACTAATTTATAAATATTCAAGTGGATACATATTAGGTGATAATATGTGCATATTAACCTTGAGATTCTATCGGATATAGAATTATTTATATGTTTACACTAACAATATAATTGTATAAACTATAATGTGATAGTTTTTATGTTATTAATGATATGTTGATCATTTTACATAGTATTGTTAACGTAAACGAGTTTAAGGAAATCTATTTTTGTCTTTATGTTGAAAGACTTGTAAAATAGATGTTATTTTATTATCATGTGAAAACATAGTGAGGATTCCAACTAGACCAATTAAATTGTATTGATCGAGAGGCTATACTAAACTGAGTTTGATATACCTTGAGATTGAAGAATTTAATAATTCTTTAATAGTAGTGGTACACTAAAAGTTAATTCTGATATAGCTATTGTAAAGTTGAAGTACACATACGCTAGTGGGAGCCTTGTGTTTGATATGCAATGCACGAGATCAGATATTACATACAGTCTTAAACTTAGTATACTAATGATTTACATTGGTTTTTGTTAGATCTCTCATTGTTTTAATAGATCACATAAGTGTCACTTATATTTTAGTGAGGAAAATTATAAATTTACAAGTAGGTAAATTTTCACTCAATCTTGGGTTTTGTTTCTTAGATGAGTAAGAAACAAATGAGTATTTCCCATTTCACAATATGAATCTAATGTTATTATTTTATGAGGGAAGTTTAATGGATTAGGGTGTTTGTTAAAACATTAATTGTAGCCTAGTCTAAATCCTCCTATTTCACAATATTGTGTTAGTAAAATTTTTTATGTAGTACAAATTATTAATCTTGGATTCATAATTAGTTGTGATCTTGAATAAGTATGAAAATATTCACAAGTAGGTGAATATATAATTATATTTTACAAGTAGGTGAATATATTATCCCTTAGTGAGAGAATAATTTACTTGGAGTAGCAAGTAATATCATTGCTTTATATGATTGAGAAAGCAAACGGAATCGAAATTTGTTGTTAAAACATCAAATTGTGACCACTTCCATTGCTTAGTTCATTATGATGTGATAATGAAATTGTTTGTATAGAGCATATGAGATGATTACCTTTAATGGTAAGTCTTGACATGTTGGTCATAGACATAATTTTTGTTAGATAATTGATACAAGAAGGTATTATAATATTTATCTACGAGAAAGTCAAGTGACGACTTGACTTATCTTTTTACTAAGACTTTGACGAGATCTTAGTAAGTTTAACTACTTGTGATATGAAACTTAAACCGCTTTGAGTCAAGGGTGATGGGAACCCAACCTATTCCTAGGTTACCCCTAGTTTATAGGTTCAATGGGAAAAACAAGTCACAGTTGCTGACCGTGTTACTATCGATGTGGTTTCATATGTAGTTTAAGATAGTAACGTCTGTTGCACGACCGAGACTGAGTTATACTCTTAACAAAGTTGTTGTGTTCTTAGCAACAGAAACACATGTGAAACACTTTGCCTATATGAACTAGAAGTGGAGCCGCTTTTTATAGAGGGTTGTGGTTTACTTTTTTAGAGGTTCATGAAATAGGGTATTGCGCATGGCCATATTAGCGCAAAGCAATTGAGAATACTCACCGTGGTAGGAGGATTTTGTGTGTGTGTGTGTGTGACAATTCTGATCATATCATATAGAAGTAGAGGTTCAATCTACGGACACCTTCAACTTCGACGTGACTTTGAGTTGTTTACACTAAGGGAATGTTCAATGTTCGTCACACATTCTTTTATGCACACATGCCTTGGAGTTGTTTGATAGAAAGTTGTTTGGATGAAAAGTAGTTTTTCCAAACAAGTGGGGGATTGATAGAAGATTGTTTGATAAAACTATTTTTCTTTAGTTTCATTTAATAGAAGTTTATTTTATTTTGGAACAAAAGGAAAATAGTGAGACTATTCAAATTCTATTTAACTATTAATTATTACTAATATGTAACTTACATAATTAGTACTAATAAGTATAGTTAAATATATAATTAAATAGTTATAATGTAACTTATATATATATATATATATGTTTGTGTATATATAGAGATATGTATACATAAGAGATATATATATGATATATAGAGAAGTTACATGGAAGATATATACAAGTGAACTTTTCTTCTATCTTCTCCATTTTTCTTACAAACAAATAACTACTACAAAGTAGTGTTCATTTGGAATTTTCTGTGAATTGCTATCACGGATTATTCACCAAGGCTTGACATATATCCTGGAGGTATATCGTCTGCAACCCATAGCAAACCGATCGTGGTGGGGGCGATAAAGACCTTAAGGACAGGGATTACCCGTGTCATGTTTTCAGATTATTTTTTCGATTATGACTCTACGAAGCTACAACTCTAACACATATATCAATTATTGATAAAGAATTAAAATATTAAGAATATATTCCATCTCATAATTGAAAGAAAAATTAACAATACAAAAAAAATGGAAAATGATTTTAAGAGTTGAAGAGACCCCCACCCTACCCCTACCTTTTAAGATGGATTAACGTGAAGTTATTATATATATATATGCATGGGAAAGTCATGCATGACCCGGTACAAAAAGAGAAACTAAAAAAGAAAGTTGAGGGAAGAGTGAGAGAGACGTGAACTGACGCCGTGGGGCTTTTTGAAAAGGGGGGAGATACAAATACAAGCACGAATTATAGGACAAGTTGTAGTGACCAGTAGGAGTTAACGTGACAACCTTGATTTCACTGCGTTAAATATTTAACTGCTCTATTATCACGGACATGGTTCATAATTTACAAAATTATACAAATATAAATTCATAATTAATACTCCCTCCGTCCCAAATTAACTGCTCAGTTTTGACTTTTTAAAGTCAAATTGACCATTTTTAAAATTAATCTTTTTACTATTTTTGCTAAAATATATGTGAAGAGATTATAACCAAAAGAAAGTATATACAATTTATTACTAATCCTAATTTTTATAATTTTAGAAATATATTTATATATGCTTAATTATTAATTCTAAAAATAGTCAATTTGACTTAAAAAAGTCAAAACTGAGCAGTTAATTTGGGACGGAGGGAGTATAATTTTTACTTTAAAATATTTTTAATTCATTTCGAAGAATCATTAATAATAATAAGTACTTTGTTATAATGTTGATTCCCTCAAAAGGAGGGAACCACTTTTCCCTTTCCCTCTTCCTTCTCTTCTTCCTTGACCATTGCTTATATAAAAGTAGTGATAGTGAAGAAATGAAAAATAAAAATTCTCCGAAGAATTTCTTTCTCTTTTCTCTTGTTTATTCTCTCTAAATTTATGCAGCAATTATAAGAGTATATTTTTATACTTTACTAAAGTTTTATAACACGTTATCAACACGAAGCTCTAACCAACTGAGATGGTAAATTTAAATTCTTGCAATTTATTATTATATTACAGGTTTGGCCATGCCACCAATAATATAATTTTATTCTTATAATTGCCTTTAAATTCTCACAATTTATTATTATTCTATCAGTTTTGCTATACCACCAATAGTATAATGTTATTCTTACAATTGGCCTGGCTTTGCTGCCTATTATATTAACTGTCAAGTTATATTTATGTTTTATTGTTCATTTTTAAATTCTGTTATTTACAGTGGTACCATCTATCCTTGTTGATCTTACAAGACTTGGTAGCAACCTTTTTACCGCTTATTAAATTATGGGAATAACCTGTATATTTGAAATATCGTATACCTGGTGAATAATCCTTTGTATTCATTTCTTATTAAATTATTGGAATAACCTGTATACGCGGACTACCCTATACATGGTAAAATTCTTCTATTATTTCATTCTTTATTATTCTGTCGGAATATCCTGTCTGTGCATTTACGCATGACCTGGTTCCATTCTTTATTATTCTGTCGGAATATCCTGTCTGTGCGTTACGCATGACCTGATTCCATTATTTATTATTCTGTTGGAATAATCTGTCTATGCGAACCTCCGCATGTCGGGTGAAGATCTATTTATATTTTTGTATATACATTAACATTTGCATATTCTTTTTACTAAGATAATATGCTAATAACATATATATAAGAATATTTATATTATTTATATTTGCACTTTATCACCAATTGAAGTCGTGATTTAGTTTATTTTTATATATATCATATATGCAATTATTTATTATTTTAATAAATAATAATTGTATTTTTACCCAGAATAGATGACAAACTTGACAAAAATAGATTTTTTCTATTTTGAAAATCTCTGGAGACAACTATTTGGCTTTGGCACTTGATGCAGAATTGCACCTTAGTGCAAATGAGTTAGAAAAGACCATTGAATCAGAAAATACAGCAACTTCGGCACAAAATACAAAAGCCATAATTATTGAAACAACAGTAATATAAAATATCAACGCAACAATTATTGAATAGTGTCTTCTTACGTAAGAATCAATAATTGGTGCAATACCATGTGCTACTGTGCAACAACGCGTATTATTGTGTTTTTACCACCAGGTATTCCAACAGTATTAACGGTAACAACTACGCCGTTATTTATAAACAACTTATACTAGTCATTTTTTTCATCCAATCGCTTTCCGTTATGGGGGCCACAAAAGACTGCGCCGTCGTACGAATATTCCCCGACAGCAAGAATATTCCACGACCAAACGAATGTTCCCCGACAATAATGAATATTTTATAACCACCTGCTTATTTAAAATATTTGCGCATTTTACCCATAACTAACCACATTAATCAAATCAACCCTTACTATTTCAAAATGATAAATAGAGGAAACTAAATTTTATTTATTAATAATTTGGGGTCTTACACATATAATAAGAAGTCTTGAGTACGAAAGAATAAACGAGGCCATCATAACAACAAATTCCAGAACCGCGACAATTCAGGCCACCAGAAGTGGCAAGTGTCTGGGTCGGGTAAAAATAAAGAAAATGCAGCATCGATAAAGAACAAACCAGATGTTTGTTTTAGGTGTGGGATGAAAGGGCATTGGTCGAGTACCTGTCGTACGCCGAGGCATCTGGCTAATTTATTTCAAGTGTCTCAAAAGAACAAAGTAATAGAGACAAAAACAAACTTTGTTAATCATCAATTGAATATTGTTGATGATCCACCAATGACCAACAATGAGGAAAAGGTTGTTGATATTACTGAACCTTTTGAAAGTATCTTTTGGGATATCATTTAATTTCTTGTTTTAATTAAACACCTGCATGTATAATATTATTAGTTTTCATTCTATATGTGGTATGTGTTTATCATGAATGAAATTATATATGAAATGTAACTTTTCTTATTTATGTTTTTATATGTGTCAGACCATCTTTAATGGATATGGAGGATATATGTTTAGCAGACAGTGCAACAACTCATACAATCCTTCAAAGTGAGAAATATTTTTCACAACTAATCAAAGCTAAGGGAAATGTAGGAACTATCTCTGGCACATCAAACTTAAAAATGCATAAAATAGATTACATCCGGAATATGTAGGAAGTTAACAATTATCTACATGATTGTTTTGATTAAATTCCACCCCAACCCAACAAGAATAGATGAAGGGCCCAAATCGATGGTGGGCTGAAAATCCAAAAGGTGTTGTGATATTCGTCCATCTCCCTCCCTTGTGATTGCTACAAGTGACGTTCTACTATATCAAACAATACACGTGTGCTTGGCCTCTTAATATATTTTAAGAGCTTATATTTTTATATTAAAAATTCATCTGAATAATTTAAATTCATATTTATATTTTAACTGTTTAATAAATCTCTTAATATAAATATGTGAATTCTTAATAAATATTACTATTAAAAGGTGAACTGTTAAAATGACATTCCGACAATATGAGTCTCATTATGTATGAAATTTTCACCTACCGCTGACTATTTTTCTATTTAATTCTTTTATTTAATATTTGCATATGTGGATATTTTAAAAGTGTCTCGGTGACAGCAACCACATAGGAATATTTTTTAAATACTCCACTTTTATTATGTGAGAATTGAAAAGATAAACTTACTTTTCTTTTGCTTGTAAAATTAATGAAGATCGAAAACGACTTGTATTAATTAATAATTACTTTTGGCATATCAGCCGTTTGTTTAGGACTTCACTTAATACAGGCTTGTGGGCGGTGGAGAATTAGGAGTGGAGCTGAGCCGGACCGCCTGGAGGAGTAAACTTGTTGTTGAGCCGATTTGATTGGTGCTGGAGGAGTAAATATTATAATTATATTAATACTATTAAATTACAAATATTTGTACTAGTACTAGTTAACAAGGTCAAAATAATAAAATATTATTATTGAGAAAACATTTAAAAAAAATTCTTGTTTAAAATTGTTTCATTCAATTTTATCAAATAAATCTCCCCTAATTTATTAAATAATTAATTTATTGAAGGTGTTCAAAAGTGTTGGACTTTTACCGGACTAGTGAGGTGGCATAAACTCCAAAAAGAATCATATCATTCTTTGGACTTATTCTAATTTTTACCTTCTGCACACAATATATTAGCAGCTGGGTTTCTCGTGAAGCTAAGCAACTCTCTTCCACTCTTCACGTGTGTTTCTCTATTTGGATCATCTTTCCCTTTTCAAAACAACTCTCTGATCACATTTTCTTTTATCAAGTGTTTTTTTTAATATTTATTTTTCTAAAAATTTGTGATCTTGTTCTATTCATCCGAGTGTTTGATTATTTGGGTATTTATGTTTTTCGTCTTACGTATAGTCTGCTTCATATTTGGTGGTTGCAGGGCGTTAGTGTAAAAGTCATTGCTTCTGTAGATTTTTTAGGAATCTCTATGAATGTCTAGGGTTGTAGTTTATCTCCTTAGATTCCCTGTACTTGTAGCTTTGCATTCGACAGAGAATCTTTTTCTGTAGAATCTGAGATTTCAGTTTCTGGGTTGGTGTTGATAACTGAGCATTCTCAAAATCACAAATGGATTTATGCGGTGCCACCTTGAAGGCTAATGTGCACCCAATGCAAATCTGTAAAGGTGTTAACCATGGAGACGGTGGATTTTGGGGGAAGAAAATCAGTGGGAGTTTCAAGAACAGGGGTTTTGGAACTCAGCCGTCAAAGAATTTGACAACTCAAAACAGAAAGATCAAACCTGGAATTGCCTTCTCACTTCTTACATCAGATATTAATGATGAAATGGTGGTGAGTTAATTGCATTGGAATGATCATATACTAGTGATCCATTGAAAATATTATACTGTGACAGTACTCATATGTTTACAATTTTCTTGAATGGGTTTGAATACACATTGAAACTGATGTTGTAGGCATTTGATGCTGCGCCTGTATTTGAGCATCCAGAGGTAGACCCAAAAAACGTAGCTTCAATCATTCTGGGTGGAGGTGCTGGGACTCGTCTCTTTCCTCTCACTAGCAGAAGAGCTAAACCTGCTGTAAGTGAAAACCCACATATTTTCCCTTCACTGATAATTGTAAATTGTGTTGTTTGACTTAGGGTGAATGTGCTTTTACTTGATAATTGTATTTGAGTTGTTTGACTTAGGATGAATGTGCTTTTAATTGATAATTGTATTTGAGTTGTTTGACTTAGGATGAATGTACTTTCCTCATAATTGAACTTATTCAACATTTAGACTCTTAACCTTAAAATAAGGATGATGAATTTGTAACAATTTCTTTCCAATTATCTGGTGTTACTGTGTGGTATTATGCAGGTTCCAATTGGAGGGTGTTACCGACTAATTGATGTACCCATGAGTAATTGCATTAACAGTGGCATAAGAAAGATTTTCATCCTAACCCAATTTAATTCCTTTTCTCTCAACCGTCACTTGGCTCGCACATATAACTTCGGAAATGGAGTTAGCTTTGGGGATGGTTTTGTCGAGGTAAAGATGAATCGATATTCTTGCATTACTAGTAGAAGTGACTTACAGTAATACGTCATTTTTGAGATTCATGCATATTAAGAACTACATCACTAATCAAATAATTTGTTTTATTTCCAAAGTTTTTATTTTTCTTTGATAGTTTTGGTTAAACTTACTGACACCCAAAGCTAAAATTACATGGGTAACAGGTTCTGGCTGCAACTCAAACATCTGGAGAAACTGGAAAGAAGTGGTTCCAAGGAACAGCTGATGCCGTGCGACAATTTATATGGGTATTTGAGGTATGTACTAGAATACTTCCTTGGCATTTTAAGAGTCTGTAGAAAAAAGACTAACTACAATATAAAATGATTTAATTGTAGGATGTTAAGAACAAGAATGTTGAGCACATATTGATTCTGTCTGGTGACCATCTGTATCGAATGAACTATATGGACTTTGTTCAGGTAAAAATATAGATGGAATATTGTCTCCTACTTCCTTACATGTTTTGATGAAGCTAAGAAGTTTAAATAATCATTGAAAATCTACTTGTAGAAGCATATCGACACAAATGCTGATATTACTGTTTCGTGTATACCCATGGACGATAGGTATGTCAGCACTTTTGTTTAATTTGATATTACTTTTGAAGTCAATTTTAGAAAATAAATATCTATTATGTTTGCTATACATTTTGTTTGCATGGATATGTGATGAAACAGAGCACGCCATGAATTGGTTGTGCCAATAAAAGAAACTCTAGCACAAATTTTGTAGCAATTGAATGAGCAATGTTCCTTGTGCTGAATTGTAAGATTTTAGTTGAACTGGTAAATAGTAAAGGCCCCCTTCTTCAATTTTCTCCTGTAGTAGAGATGTTGATTAGAAGTCAATCTATTTAGGGGAAGCATCATATTACTTTTTCTTAATATTTAGCTTTTATTTTGTTTGCAGTCGAGCTTCAGACTTTGGATTGATGAAGATAGATGAGACAGGACGTATCATCGACTTTGCTGAGAAACCAAAAGGCAATACGCTTAAAGCCATGGTATGGTCATCTTTGCTCGTCTCTTTCAATCTTCTTTTCCGCTGAACTTTTCATAGCCATTGATAAAGCAGTTGATTCCAGGATATACTTATTTTTCTAAGAAAAGCAAATTTTGTTGGTTATATGATATTTTTCTTGATGTTGCACTATAGCAAATAGACACGTCTCTTCTTGGACTGTCTCAGCAAGACGCATTAAGAAATCCATATATTGCATCAATGGGTGTTTATGTATTTAGAACAGATGTTCTTTTAAAGCTTCTGAGGTGGAAATATCCTTCATGCAATGACTTTGGCTCTGAAATCATTCCTTTTGCTGTTAGGGATTACAATGTCCAAGTAAGATATAAGCTTATGTTTTTATTTAAAAAAGAAACAAACAGATATAACTCAAGCGTAAAACTATTCATCTAATTCATGTAAGCTAAGTGTTGACCTATTCATACATCTACTAACATATGAATGCCCTTGTCTTGTTAGGCATACTTATTTAGTGACTATTGGGAGGACATTGGAACAATAAAGTCTTTCTTCGATGCAAACTTGGCCCTCACAGAACAGGTTGGTGTAATTTGCAATAATAACCTTTTGTTCTACTAGGCAATGAGGTTGAAATATAACTTCTCTACTTTTGTTGATTGAAATCTGCCTTTTCTATTTTTGTTGAAGTTGCATTATCATGTTAAGCAAGTGGTTGTTGCAGAGTGGAAACTTGTTTGAGAAAATTTGGAACAGTATCAATTTATACGGTCTCCCATTCCCAAATATAAGAGTAAAATGAGTTTTGATTTGTTTTAAAATAAATGAGCAAAGTGAATTTTGGAAAAAACAAGTGCTTGATTGTTGGAAAAGAAATCATTTACCTAAACACTCCCTTAGCCTAAGATAACAACAAAACACCAGTTTCGTAAATGTTTTTTATATTAGGTATACATATTATTTTTATTAATTTGGCTAGTAATTTTGAAAAAATTCAATGACAAATACTAATTTGTCTCTTAACGTTTTTTCCAGTGATGTTTAAAAATAAAATGTTGTAAACTTTTGTAGATAATCTGTATATAGTATAGTTGTGGTGATTTATAATTAAGTTGGATAAAAACTCACCTTTATTTTTATATTTTTGCAAAATGAAATATTTTGAAATGAAGGGCGGATATATTTTTTGATAGGTAAGTTTGGCCCCAAATGTGGGGGATGGGAACCAATGACCTTGAAGTTATTCTTCAAGGCCTCTTCTGTTTCTCCTATTCCTGGGGTTATGTTGAAGATACGATTCACATTTGGTAATTCTAGAGTTGTTTAGAAATAAAAAATTCCATTCATAATTTGGCATTGTCAATATTTTTTAAATCGTCAAGGCTTTTTGGATCATCGAGAAAATTTCATGTCATTAGCAATATCAAGATATTTATTAGGTGTTAGTTTATATTCTAGGGAAGAATTTTGAAATTGGAACTAGTGGGTTTGTTTAGTTTGGCTAGTAACTTAAGAGCACCTTCTGTACACTGATTTTATCTTCTATGCAGCCTCCAAAGTTTGACTTTAATGACCCAAAGACGCCTTTCTTCACATCACCCAGATTCTTGCCGCCTACTAAAGTTGAAAAATGCAGGGTATGATGGTATGGTTGAATCAGTTTTAGTTTAAAATGTATTCTTTCATATCTAATGATTAAATTGGTTATTTCAGATTGTTGATGCAATAGTGTCACATGGTTGCTTCTTGCGGGAATGTAGCGTCCAACACTCAATAGTTGGTGTGCGCTCACGCTTAGACTATGGTGTGGAGCTTGAGGTGATATCTAAAATCTTTATCTAAACCATACATGTCCAGAGAAGCACACTATAAATGAGTGACTTCTCTACATTACAGAATCCTTTTTATGCTGAGATTTTACTATAATCCTTAGGCAATCCATTTATGTACTATAATTTCACTCGGCAACATAGGCAGTGGCGAAGCCAGGAAGTTTTAGCGCCCCCGAGCCAGTTTTTTTTAATACTTTATATTTTCGTGTTAGACAAATGCATTCAAATATCCAATTTAATAATACTAACAAAAGGGGAAAATCACAATTGATTTCTGAAAACAAAACTGAGGTTGGAGAAATTGAAGAGAGAGTAATTTCTGTTACCTGCAAGGGCACAAGGCTGCAAGAGAGTCACAGTAGAATAGAGTCACACTCCAGTCTCCACACTTGCGGCTCGCCAGTCACCAATAACCACTCTAACCACTCATGAAAGGCTTTGATGGTTCACGGTTTGGCTTTTGCTTTTTGCGATTTGGCTTTGCCCCTTCTCTCTCTATTTTGTGGCTGAAGTGCTGAACAGATATTGATGTATGAAATTTAGGACTGAGGCTTGGTCGCTTGGATATCTCTAATTAAAAAAAATCTGAATGGGGTCAAAAATTGAGTGGGATAAAATTTTTTTTTTAAGTGATTTCAAAAATTAAGTGGGGTCAATTGACCCCACATTTTTACCATAGCTTCGCCACTGAGCATAGGAGTGGACTGTGGGCTATGATTTGACATATAGGAAGGGCATTTTGTTATGGTATCTGAAACAGATTTGTTATCTACATTTATACCTCTGAAAGCAGAAAGTTTGCTTTAATTTAAAGATTAACTGGATCAAATTTAGCAATTGCGTAAAAAAGTATGTTGAACTGTGAACTTACATCTTCAGGAGTTTCTTTAACAACATAACTGGCCTCATACGTAAATGCAGTCAAGTGCATCTTGAAGTCATTGTTCATATGCCTTTCATTTTTAGTGCTTAGAGAATTGCTTAGTCTGCGATAAGCAGGTGTCTTGTATAAAGATAATTTTGTTAGGTTCAAAATGAAGAAATTTAAGAGTCGAGTGCTTCTTCAATACTTTTTGGAGTGCGCACTGGTTACATGAAGTGGCTGATAAGGCCTGCTATCCCTTTACAGGATACAATGATGATGGGTGCAGACTATTACCAAACAGAATCTGAAATTGCATCTCTGCTAGCAGAGGGTAAGGTTCCAATTGGTGTTGGACAGAACACCAAAATCAGGTTAGATATGAATTTAACTGGAATTTTTATCTCTCTCACAAGGCATCAGTAATTAGCTAAGATGTATTGCATTCATGCATTCTTGTTCTTCCTCTTTTGGCTCTAGCATGCTGAAGCCTGAACATTCTCTCTTTTTCTCTCTCTCTAACACACAAACATACCCTTACCTTCTTTGCACTTAGTTTTGGAATATGGAATATTCCAAATATTATGGGAGATGTTTTTTTGGGCTTTGAGGTATGAACTTGTACTCATGCATGAGCTTAACTGCATGTTAATGTAATGTCTTAAAATCATCATTTTAGTGATGGTGCACATTGTTTAACT
The DNA here is from genome assembly GCA_020205505.1 of Panax japonicus. NCBI lineage: Eukaryota > Viridiplantae > Streptophyta > Magnoliopsida > Apiales > Araliaceae > Panax > Panax japonicus. The sequence goes on along the minus strand of CM035093.1, from coordinate 2,281,987 downwards.
AATTCAACTAGTAATTTAGTTTAATTTATTAACGTTGTCTTAATAGTCCAAATGAATTCTTTCTTCTGATAGCTGATACATCTGTCTCATTGAAGGAATTGCATAATTGACAAGAATGCCAAGATAGGGAAAGATGTGATTATTTCCAATAAAGATGTAAGTATAGCTTGTTGTCTCCTTTGCCATACCTGTTCTGCTCTTGCAAACACTTTCAGGTTATGGAAAATTTACTGCAGTTACAAGGCAATTGTATTTTATCATTGAGAAAACTACTAAAGGGATTGGATTTCTCAGGGAGTTGAAGAAGGAGACAGGGCAGATGAAGGATTTTACATTAGATCTGGGATCACTGTCGTACTGAAGAATGCAACAATTAAAGATGGAGCAGTCATATAGATTCAAGAAAATATCCCTGATTATCCCAACCTGGTGCCAAGACTGAGCCAGTGATGGAAGCTGAATGTTTGCGGCTTTGCAACATTGACCTAGATACAATAAAATAGTAAGGCTCTCTCCTATATGTAAATTACTTTTTGTTTTAATGTGCAAGAGCCTTTTATTAGATGTAGCTAGTTAGTGTAGCCTCTGAATAAATCATCGATTCGTTTGTGTTTTCGGTAAATTTTTAGTAGTTATATTATGTAATGGAGGTTTAACATATTACATATTATATGAAATCTGTACTGGACAACAAAATTTCTCCAATGTAGACATATTCCTAGAACAGTCGTGTTAGTTTCCCGTATCTCCAACTTTATTATCCCTAGGTTTCTTCCCCTTCACCATATTCTTCCACATGGCGTACATCTACCAAAGCTCGGTCAGTTTCTGTGACTGGTAAGCAATCATACCAGCAGTTGAGGGGCTTGAACTTAAGATTATCTCATAACCATCGCAAAGAGAATCCAATCCTTCTGGTAGGAGTTGCCAGAACATGCCACCAGCAGCTACACCACCGTGCCTAGCTGATGAGTAAATGTTTGAGTAGACTGAATTCAACAGAAGGTCACTTATGTTTGTTTCAAACATAGAGTTATTCCATCCAAACTCGGTAACTAGAAGTGGTTTGCGGAGGATTGTCTGTGCATCTTGAATGTGAGTGTTCATCCAGTTATTTGAAAATGCAAGTTGGGATTCTTCATTTGTGCCCGGGAACCTGTTCATCAAGATAAAATACATTGCAGTTACGAGGAAAGAACAGCGCATTAGTGTGCTTGATATAATTTTGAGTGTCGGATGGTTATACCATTGATCAGGATACGAGTGAACTGTAGCAAAATCAATGGAAGGGATCTGATTATTTTCTATGAAATCTGTTCCCAGTTGAAAATTTAGATTGAATTGCTTGTTCGGAGGTGCAGACTCTCCATAAAACCCTTCCAAACCAACTTCTAGTAGATGCTCTCTATCAATTGATTTCAAGTAAGAAGCCATCTCGGTGATCCAAGCCTGTGAAATAAGTTTAATTAGTAAATTAAACTGTGCCACAATACAAGTCTAAAAACAAAGAGGATTAGGAGGGATAAATGTTAACAGTTTCAAGGCCCAAGTAGTTGGCAGTACACCCTCGCTCTAAAAATGGGCAAATACAAATATCATCCCTACCTTCCATTACAATTATCAAGAGTCCACTTGAAAGAACAAGATAGAATTTATTGCAAAACATTAATAGTCAGTAACCTAAGAGAGAGCACGGTACAACCAACCACTAACAACTCAAATCTGATGTAAAAAAAATCAGATTTGGAACAACACAATGGTGGTCGGAGGAACAACCACTAATGACAGAAAAATAGAAATTCAAATCTGAATATGAAAAGGATAGACAATAAACAAACATCAAACCCAGTTCTAAACGACACACGGATTAACAAGTCATCCGCACAAAACAAAGGTCAACAAGAAAAACTTATAAGACCCATTACCAGACCAAACTCAGATTCCGGCAAGGACCATCAAACAAACATAGCGATAACAATTAGTCAAAGCTAACAGACCCCAACAAACTAAATTAGCCAAATTAGAAATTAAATAAGCTAGTCATAGAGGGAGGTAGCATTACATCCGCTAGAATTTTTAACGGCAGATAATATTTTTTGCCCATTTTTGATCCATAACAAATAGGATCATTGCCCATATATATAAATATATATATATATATATATATATATATAATGGAGAATGATCTTTAACCAAAGTTAGATGAAAACTCTATCCATCTAACTGTGATCCAACCGTCTATTCTAACATCCATACTATTAGTACAATTATCGTGCGAAACCTAACAAATACTTGTGTAGAGCCTGTCCCACTTAATACTCCCGCCTGCACAATAATTGTGCATATAATTTTGGCCATTCACATAATTAGGGAATTGTTAAATCCACAATAGAAATTGTTATTTCCACAACAAAAGTGTCGCTATAAATTCTATAGCGACGGTTTTCATCGTCGCTATATATCTACAGCGACACTTTTGTTGTGAAAATAACAAAAAATGACGTGGATTTAACAATTACCACATAATTATTGTTCAAATTGAAAATTTTGGAATTGAATAAGTTTATTAGGCTCTGCGCAACTATTATGGGGATGATAGTTTTATTAACTATGAATAGCTGCTTAATGTATATATATTAATCTATTTGTGTGTCCCCAAAAATACAAATTACCTTTTAGTAAAAATAGAAAGAAAAAAAAAACTAAAAAGTAACATGATATATCAACCGTATTGAATGGGGGTCTAACCTGTAAGGTCTCTCCTGATGGGTCTGACGTGCAGCGAGGCTCATTAATTAACTCCCAAGCCATTATTGTTGGTTCATTCTTATATACAACTCCAGTGACGCTGTTACGCCTTGTAAGAACAGTCTATCAACAATATGGGATATTAGCCATGATAATTATACTATTCATTCTGCCCAATCAATGAGCCTCCATTTTCATAACTGAAATTTGAGCATATAAGTCGCACCATTCCAAAGGAATGGAGCTGGAGCTGGCTAGGCCAGAGAAATAAATAAAAGGAAGATGGATAGTCTTAGTCAATCACCTTGATGTGGTTTTTGTAGAATCCCTTAACAGCAGAGTTGGTAAAGAAATCATCATCAGAGGTTATGTTGTGTCCCTCATCTCTTGCCCACTTCACATATTGATTCTTCCCTCCCAGATTTTCATAGTTATTCACCAAGCTCAGTATTAACTTTATCCCGTGTCTTCTAGCTTCATATATTACAAAATCCAGCCCCTTCAAGAAGCAAAAAAGAAAAGAAAAAAAGATTCATATTTATAGTATGGGCAATGCAGTAAAACAGAGGAAAACAGAGTAGTAACCTGAAACATTTGTTGATTGTAAGTGCCAGGTGAGATCTGTAGAGGTTGATATCCACCATCACTGAAAGCCCATGTTCTTGCAACTGTAAGCCCGTGGCTAACAGCTTCTTCAAATGCAGAGGTGACTTTATTCCTTTGAGATGGGTCAGAGGCCACATACATTAGCCAATAAGCATTGAATCCATTTGCATAGTAAGGCCTACCATTCAATATAAACTGCACTCCTCTGCTTTTGATGAACCCATCCCCTGCTGAAACTTGAAGATTTGTCCCATTTTCATGTACCAAGAAAACAATCAAGAAAAACAGACACCAATGCTTCATCTCTCCCATACCCTGTCTCTCTCTCTCTCTCTCTCCCTCTCTAAATGTAGGAAGGAAGCATAAAGGTTACCCAATATCTTTCTTTAGCCGAAGGAAGGAAGGAATCATATTTATAATATATAAAAAAAAACTTCATATGGAAAGGTCATACAGTTGCAGATTGTTTATATGGTTGTCCAAACTAGAATGTTTGAAATAAGAATACCCTGTTTGCCAATTTTCATCCTTTTTCTTAAGGTATAAAGAGTTCAATTCCTCTTTTTTCTCAACGTATGATAAGTTCTTATTTAGCAGCAACAACAACAACAACAAAAGAATAAAGAATTATAAGTTGTTTAGGGGTAAACCATATACAGTTTTTCTTTCTTAAGAATGGATGCCACTTTTTAAGCAATACTATATACTCCAAGGAGATAAATTTTCTAATTTTTTTTCACTACTTTTTTAACCAATCTTTTCACCTTACCTTATAAGTTTGAAAATTGGGTTTAATATTCTTCTGTTTAATAAAGCTAGTGAGCATGAAATATGTACAAGGTTTGTGATTGTGGGGAAGAAATACAACCAATGACTTTTTCTTGTTTTTCTGTACCATGTTATTATGTACGAGGTTGACTATTCTGGTTGAATTTTTATTTATTTTTTGTTTAAAAAAACATCTTTGACTTTGATTTTTTTTTTTCCACCAAACTTATAATCTAAACCCATTTCGAGTATGGAAAGAGTAGAATTATAATTTACTCCCAAAATTTTCGCGGCAAGGCGATAATGTGAAACCAGATAATTTGTTAATCAAAGTCTGTTATTTCAGTTAGATTTCAATTTAGTTGTTCTTGACTCAAGTTTTCAAATGGAAGCTACTGTTTCAATAAATTCATGTTACTACTATTTGGCATCGCGAGTGAGACAATTTTTATAAGAAACTGATATTTTCACATATTAAAATAATATTTTTATACATATGAAGGTGAAACTCACACACAATTCATATTGAAAAACTGAACAAGGAGACTAAAAGAAAGAAAGCAAAGAAAAGAGTGGAAATGGTCAAAAGCATTATAGAGAGAATAAAAGGGTATATCTTTCTTTAGGTGTATATAAGGATATAATCCTTTTACTTATGCATCGTAATTTCCAACTTATTATGCTTTGCTCCCCACCTTCTCTCATTGGAGGCAGGTAACCTGATGCACAAAAAAAATCCCAATTGAGTTATCTGGATATTGTATACTAGTAGTACAAGTTTAAGTAGCTTGCAAGATTCGTCAGGTATTGCTTGCATTTGTTAATTTTTTTTTAGGTTTAAATATAAATTATTGTCCTAACTTTTTTCTATTTTGTAATTGACCTTTTAATTTTTTAACTATTAATTTTTTTTTATTTTGGTTCGATTGAATCCACCACGTTTTACTCTATTTTCGATCAATGGCATCTTTAGCTACAGTTTTGCATTATTTTCTGCACAATTTCTTTTTACGATAAAAAACTGATTCAAATACAATGAAGGCATTAAAAACTGAGGGATAAAGTATGAGAACATGTCTTTGTCGTGTGCATATTATGTGTAGGGATGGGATATGGAGTCACGTTATTTTGGTTTTGTGAATGTGTGAAAACGTATGTATTCAATTAATATCCATCACTAGGTCTTGGGACTAGGAGGTGTTTGATAAAAACGGAATCGGTCAAACGCACTAAATGACTGAATCGGTCAGTTATATAATCAAACAGCCCCAAGTGTTTGGCTTCCTACCTAACTTGAGATTAATTAATTAGTAATTGAACTAAAATAGTTAGAAGCATGGGGGGAGAGTACAGAGAAACCACCACCGTGTCCGTGTGTGTGACTGGAGCGTCGGGGTTCATTGGCTCTTGGCTTGTTATGAGGCTTCTCCAAAAAGGATACTATGTTAGAGCTACCGTCCATGATCCTGGTTGGGCCTCTTCAATCCTGATTTGAATTTCTGTTTTGTTTTATTTATTTATTCTTTTGTTTTTTTGTTGGTGGTGTAATTCAATAGATAATTTTGCATCTAAAGGGGCGCGGGCACAGATCAGATTGTTGTCTTTCATGATCATTGATAGATATAATAGTAGTACCATACCATAATAAAAAAGATTATGAATATTAATAGTACCCTAATTAAGTAGCAAATGATCGATAATAATGGGTTCCACTTATTATGCCTATAGGAAATGAAAACAAGGTGAAGCATTTACTAAAATTGCCTAATGCTAGCACGCACCTTAGCTTGTGGAAGGCAGATCTAGATGAGGAAGGTAGTTTTGATGATGCCATTCAAGGATGTCAAGGGGTCTTCCATGTTGCTAGCCCCATGGAATTTATTTCTTCCACAGATCCTGAAGTATAGTATATACAATCTGCTCAAGAGTAACCTTAATTAATTTGTAGAGTTTCAACTCATATATACAATCGGTATTGATCATTTGTTGAACTTTAAAGTTGGTTTGGGGTTGGGCAGAATGAAATAGTAAAGCCAACAGTGAATAGAATTTTAAACATAACGAGATCATGCTCCAAGGCGAAAACTGTGAAGAGGTTCATCTTCACCTCAACTATTGCAACCATTAATGTTCAACCTCAACAACCAATCGAGTATAACGAGGGTTTTTGGACCGATGTCGACTTCTGCAAGTCTCTAAAGATGGATGGATTGGTGAGATGTATTGCGTGGCAAAAACCATGGCTGAAAAAGCTGCATGGAAATATGCGGAAGAGAATGGCCTTGATATGGTCACTGTTCATCCAACCCTTGTGATCGGGCCTTTTCTTACACCTTCCATGGTTTTCAGCATTAAAACTGCAATTGCCTTGTTCACTAGTAAGTCGATCTAGCTAGTATATACGTACGCATAATTCGATCCATCTTCAATACGTACTTATCTAAATTACGCACGCCGTAGGAAATGAAGCTTTCTTTATATGCAGTTCTAAATGGAAATTGTGCCGTGCATGTGGATGATGTATGCAATGCTCACATTTTCCTGTTTGAGCATCCCCTGGCCAAGGGAAGATACATTTGTTCCTCTCATAATTTCAACATCTTTGACATTGCAAAGTCATTGAGCCTAAAGTATCCAGAGAACAACATACTGACCGAGTCTGTATCAAGAAAAATGTTACTATATAAGATTTTTTCTTGATTCGTTTTCTCATTATCAAAACCTTCTAAAATTGTGAATTTTTTTATAGGTTTGAGGGTTTTGACAAGTCAAAAAATGTTCCCCCTTGTTCGTCGAAGAAGCTGATGGACCTAGGGTTTGAGTTTGCCTACATAAAGCATGATGCCGGCGACTTGTGTGCTGAATCTATTGAATCATGCAGAGAAAAGGGGTTCCTGTGAAGTGTGTGCATAGGTGGTCAAAACATTTGTTGGCCTCCTAATTTAATTCTTTTATATATTGAGATTATGGACATGATTAATTGTCACCTATTATCCTAATTTAACTTTATGAAATGCTTAAAAGTTTTTCTACAGTGGCAATAGAAATAGTTATAATTGTGAAATTCTCTGTAGTTCTGTAAGATGTTCAACTTGTAGAAAATTATTACTTGCCAAAGGCTACTGGGCTGGGGGAATTATAAAGACAGAGTCCATGTTTCTGCAGCTGGATCAGGCAAAAAATAAAAGGGAACTACCAAAATTGAAATTGTTGAAAGAGGGAGCAAGTGTGATTAGTACATATAATGAGAAATCTTGTTGCCATCTCCATCCCAAAATGAGAGCCCTTTTTAATTCTTCTCGTGTGTGTGTGTTAGGTTTTGGCTACTATACATTAACGAACTGAGGACTACAGAGTTAAGACTACAATTGAAAAATTATCTTGTTTCTCATATTAATTTGAACCCATTAGTGGATTGTGAACTTGTATAAAATTTGTCACATATTCTTCTGTTTCACAAAAAGATTCCCGTAAAATTTACTCCCTCCGTCCCAAATTAACTGCTCAGTTTTGACTTTTTAAAGTCAAATTGACCATTTTTAAAACTAATCTTTTTACTATTTTTGCTAAAATATAGGTGAAGAGATTATAACCAAAAGAAAGTATATATAATTTATTACTAATCCTAATTTTTATAATTTTAGAAATATATTTATATATGCTTAATTATTAATTCTAAAAATAGTCAATTTGACTTAAAAAAGTCAAAACTGAGCAGTTAATTTGGGACGGAGGGAGTATAATTTAAAGATATATTTTTGTTTCATGTTTAAGTTTAGTAGGTGATTCAATAATAACAAAATTATGAAACGAACTTAAAGACAGAATTTTTTTTACTAGTATCACAAGAAGTTGCACTCGAAAAAAGAAGAGAAAAATAAAATGAGTAGTATTTATAACGTGTCAATCTTCTGGTTGGAGCCAGCAACTTCAACGTAAAACATACTATTTGGATGTTTGCATTGGCATGGGATTTAGATACAAAGTTTGTCGTTTTAGAGCTCTTCTATGATGACATGATAATTGAACATGAAAATTGAACACGAATATTTTACAATTTCACTTATTTGTATTTTAACCCCCCATTGGAGGTAAAAATATAAATAGATAAAATTGCAAAGCACTTATGCTCAATTATCATGTCCGCGAATATAAAATTTTAACCTATTTGTATTATGGTCTTTTCCACTCTGGAGTTCGTTTGCTTATTCCTTTGCCAAAAATTGGATGATGTTTGTTTTTTTATTCATTTGCCAAAAATTGGATAACAAAGAGATTGTATTGAAAATTTTAAGAAAAAACATGCTCTTACCTTTCTTGTGATACTACGAAAGATACCAAAATATATTATGCCAAGCACCAACCGGCCAGGAAAGCTATAAAATAATGTGTTGCCGAATATAATTTGATGATAAAGAAACAATTAAAAAATGAGAATTGTGTAAACGGAAATGTCCATAATGTTAATATTTCATACATTGGATTCTGCAGGATGCATGGTGAAAAATATAATAAGCAGTAGAGTTTATGACTACGTGTCAAATAACCCTCAATTGTGAAATCAACTCCCTAATTCAGTTAACAGGGAAAACATTGATGGAGAACATGGCAGCGGGGGCACGGTGTGCATGACCGGAGCTTCAGGGTTCATCGGATCTTGGCTTCTCGAAAGAGAGTATTATGTTAGAGCATCGGTCCACCATCGATCCTGGTTGCATTTTTTGCCTCAACCCCTTCCATATATCTATGTCGTACGTGTTTTAAGTTTTTCTATTACAACTTTTGTCTCATCTATCGTCTCATCCTATGTAATGGTGCAAGATAATTTGTTTGTTTATTTTCCAAAGTTAATTGTATATATATAAGTTAGTAAACTACACATATATAACAACAATACATGAGATGAGACAGTAGATTTAGGCTCTTAATTTTAAGAATTTAGTTTAAAGAACTAATTAAGGATTATTATATATGATGATTGATTAATATGTTTTAATCTCAATATGAATGATAAATGGTTATACAGGGGACGAGAAGAAGGTGAAGCAACTATTAGAGTTGCCAATGGCTAAGACACAGCTGAGCATATGGAAGGGAGTTGCCATTCAGGGATGTGAGGGGGTCTTCCATGTTGCTGCGTGGCCACATGGATTTTGCTTCTACCTTCTACCAAGTATCCTGAGGTACAATTATTTATGTAAACCCAAGTAATTTTATTATTTAATTCTCAACAAATGTCTACGTACATCGATCCACAAGGAACAAATTAAAAAAACTCGTATATTAAATTAGGTCCAAGAAATTAGTAAAATGGGTACTACGGCCTGTTAATTTGATTCGGAGGGGAGCAAGAGAAAATTTTCTTCTCCTTTCTCTCCAAATCTCAAAAACACACAGTAGGATTGCAAGTAATTATAACTTGATAATACCATAAAATAGTGTAGATTTGTGGACGTGGTATAATTGTCACATATATAAGAACCAAAAATAAATAAATTGATATTGGTCATTAGTATTGAAAATAAAGTTGGTTTAGACAGAAGAATGAAGTAATAAAACCAACAGTAAATTTAAATACAACACTTGATGTACAATATTATTATTTTACTTTTACCGTCCATGATAACAACAAATTAATTTTGAATTATAATAACAAAAAATACGTACCGTCGTCACACACATGCTAGCTTAATTATATGCGAAAACTTCACTCCTTGCAACTTCACAGCAATCCCTTTTCTCTGCATGCATGATTCAATTGCTTCAGCGCATAAATCCCCAGCACTGTAATCTTTGTATCATGCAAATTGAAACCCTACATCTATCAACTTCTTCCACGAACAAGGGATGGCTTTATCTGATAATTTGTTGAAGCCCTCAAATCTATTCAAAATCATTTTGAAAAAATATTCCAACAAATTAAATATATGGTAAGTATATATATATATATATAAAATGAGAATATAAGTCGAAAGAATTAATTAATTCCTAGTAACATTTTTCGATCGTGCATGATACATACTCAATTGGTATATCGCTTTCTGGATATTTTAGGCTCAGAGATTTTGCTACCTCAAACATGTTGAAACTATGAGAGGAGCAAACGTATGATCTTCCTTTGGCTAAGGGATCGATGCTCAAACAGGTAAATGTGAGCATTGCATACATCATCCACATGCACGGCAGGCAATTGCTTTACCAATGGGTAAAAAACTTCATTTCCTACAAGTATGTAACATTTAATTTGGATTTAGATTATATATCTTATATAATTACTCTTATATATATATATATATATATATATATATATATATATGCGAGGGTTAATTGTAGACAAGTATTGAAATCAAACTATCCGTATATACTAGACTTAGTAGTGTACAAGGCAATGGCAAGTTTCAGTGCTGAAAACCTTGAAAGGTGCAAGGAAAGGCCCAATCACAAGGGAAGGATTATATAATGGTGACTAAATCAAGGCCATTCTCTTCGGCATATTTCCATGCAGCTTTCTCAGCCATTGTTTTCCCAACAAATTACGTCTGCACTTCAATTAAAAACATTAGGGTTTTAGAATTGTTAATTAGATTCACACTCTCTCTCATGGGGTATGAATTATATTTTTTTTGTTTGATCATCTTGTCATATATTTGTGTGTGTGGGGTAATGCGTACATATTGAATTCTGAACTACAAAAAGACAAACCCCTTTATGAGATGGTTGTTTGACCCCAACTATGTCCCTGTACCTAATTTTATATTTCAAGGATAGTTTAGTCAATCCACTAATTTCATTTATGATGTTTTTATCAATTTTACTAATGTAAAGGATGTTGGTCTGGAATGATCACTGTTACCAAGCTAGCTAAATGTGGTGACCACAATCATATTTTCTCATATATATATATATATATATATATATATATATATAGGGTTTCAATCTAATGCAATCGGTTGCTAGTCACTATTTCAACAACTAACATATAGCCCAGCAGCTACATATTATAGCGGCTGCTATTTTAATAATAATGAATTCCACTTGGTCAGATTAGTATAAATTTTTAGAAGAGAAATTATTTTTTAAAATATGTGCCGCTACAAATGATTTTTTGCTCGGCAATGAAGGAAATAAAACATTCATGTGAAAAACATTTTACATACTTTCTTATGAGCCGTAACAATATGTAGCGGCCGGAAGGATTTTTTAAAACTCCCCAATAAATAATTTTATTTATTTGCTTTTTAAAACTCTCCCATAATAAATAATAATAATAATAATAATATAATTAATTTTGTGTGACCATCAAATGTACTTATAAATGGAGTTTAAACATTTTATAACTTGCTATGAATATATTGTAGTACTTTTAGATGATTTCCGTCCTTTTGACTGGCTAATGCAGTTAATGTCTGAATAGAATGTATCTTTACAGCTCCTGTGCATAGCATATAAAAATTTTACAATTTTTGTGTGACCGGAGTTCCGACCCAATCAAGAAACCCATCTAGGCTAGGAGCTTGGTACCTACCTCCTCTCTAACTACTCTATGGATTTATAAGGTCACCTCTCTTCTGAATTAAATATGTTCCAAGCAGCCTGTTGATAACGAACAAGAGAAGTTTGTGAGGTTCAAATACAAGGAAGACTATAAAACTCACAATTAGAAGCGAGATTAATTTCTGGGTCATGCCTGTTCTGCTTCATTGATAGAGAAAATCCCCAGTCCATAGATTTCAGTCAAATATAAGAGCAGCAAGTATCAGCTGTATCAAGTATATTTTGATTGGCTTTTGAAATTTGACTATTTGCCTCTCTTTTTTAAGTGAAAACAATTTTAAGACTTTTCCATTGGCTTTTATCTGAAAAGCAAGGGTTCTGCTGCTTTTTCAGATTTCTGGAATCAGAAGTGTCTTAATAAGCAATAATCAGAAGCTATATCAAACAGGATCACCGGCAAAATAAAGGAATATAGGATAATGTTGCAAGTTTTTAACCAGCTGCAATATGCATCAAAGAACGAAGACGAGCAAAGGGCCTTATGTTCGCTAGGAAAGTGTTAAATAGTCATTAAACTGAACCTCAAATATACTCCCTATGTACTAAAAAAATATTAGAATCTCCTTCGCAATTAGAAAGTAAATGGTCTTCATTCTTTAGATCTATAGTTGGTATCTGTTTAGCAAGTCTTAGATGTCTCTCTTAATAAATCATGTCAGTTTTCAGCCATTATTTGAAAAAAAATCTATAGTATAATTTACGTTGTCAAAGCATATAAAGGTGATCCGTATGCATTATATTCCTAGAGAAGCAGTTTAACCACACACCTTTAGAAGGTCAAAAACTTTCTCGCATATATATTTTTGCTGAATGCTTGCCCCTCGTTGCTGCAGCTTGTCAGGATGAACATAGAGAGTAGCTTTCCTGTATGCCTTCTTTACGGCACTTGTTGTTACGATATCTGTAAGGGAAATTGGTTGCCAACCACTGCCAGGGCCAAGGATCTGCAAGTGAAGAAAGTCTGATCAATGCCAATTGCTGGCTGTGCTTTAATTAGTTTCTTAACTGAAAATGACTTTTTATCTAATATTCATCATATTTTGTGCAGAAACTTCAAGATTGACATAGAGCCTGACAAAATAATTTGGACAGGGTTACAGCAAATTACAACATTGAAAGACCATCTTGGCAAAATGATGTGGTCACAATGAACTTCAATCGGAAATAAACCATTCTGTTTGAAAGGAGCCTAGTTCTTACTTTTCTCGATATTATTATACATCTTGCAAGGTAACTATCAGGGTTCTAAAATGATTTGAGCATTTTAAGAATATATTTTTGTTCCAACCTTATCCTTGTATTTATTGAGTACTTAATTTAATTGGGATTGCAAGAACGAAATATTGATGGTAAACTTGAAGACATTGTATCATTTTATACTACGATCAAAGAAATGGTAATCTTTTTCTAAAACAAAAAAAAAATCAAAAAATAGATGATGGGGTTCTTTTTGTGGAATAGAGATCGTGTTAATTTTGAAGAGAAACCCATCTATTGTGATTGTGTAACTACTAGTATAGGCACGTGCCATCTAGAAGAGTTAAGCCTGATTAAGACATCTCTATTGTAAGATGAAAGTGTAAGTAGTTCAAAACAACAAATACTTAAGGAAGCACAATAATAAGTGGAAGGCTTGTACATACATATTGCAGAGTTGAAAGCAATGCGCGCAAGTTTCCCTCCTTCCCACTGGACCATCTTTTGATATCAGCATCAAGAACTTCTGATAGTCTCTGAAATTAGAATAAGATACAAAGATATTGTGCAGGTACAGAAGCATAATCATCAGCAAGTGTAAAATATCTAGAACTCGTTTGAAGAAGTATATACATTTTTCTCAGCTTGCTCTTTCTGAGCAAGAAGATCGCGCATATTCTTCTCTGCAAGGGCTTTTGCCTGAAAGAGACCAATAATAAACTAATAAATAAGTGAAAGAATAAGCATTTAAGAAGAGGTCCATGAACTACTAGCCAAAAGACAGACAGTTAAAATTCATACCGCACGCTCCATTATCCTTTCGTGCTTCTCTAACCTTTCTTTACTCCTCTGAGCTGATTCAGTACTAGTTTCATCAGATCTCAGCAAATCCTGAAGGAAATCCAATTAGTCAGTCATCTTACATGCAACTAAAGAGTATGCCTTGTGGACAGCAGGGTACAGCAAAATTAAACAGTGCACCAATACTCACAGAGGAAGATAAGCTCTTCTTCATTGCATTATCACTAGAAGGAACTGAGAACTTTTCGACTACGAATCTTTCAGCCTGCGCTCTTGAGGTAGCCTTCTGGGACAATGCTTTTTCTAGAGCTCGCTCTCGAGCCTCTGCTGTGGCTCTCTCTACTGCAGCACGTTCTGATCTATGCTTGGCTTCTATGGAAGCTTTCTCAGCTAAAGATTTAGTCGCTGCAGTAGCCTTCTCAAGCTTTCCTTGTGCCTCAGCCATTACTCTATGTCGAACTTCTGCTGTTGCTCTCTCCACGGCAGCCCTCTCTGCCCTTTCTCTTGCTCCCGCAAATGCCCTCTCACGAGCTTCCCGAATTGCTCTTTCAACAGCTATTCTATCTTTTTCACGTTCTCTTTCCTTTTTGTTGGCTTCATCAATTTTTCTGACGTACTCTTTCTGTTCCACTCCATCTGGCACAGCCTTTCTGGTCTCCTTCTCTTCCATAGCAAAAACTTTATTAGGATTTTCCTCGTTAACTTCATTATCTTGGCTTGTTTTGATCTCTTCATCAATTTTCGTTTTCTTCTCTTCCATTGTAATGGTTTTACAAAAATTCTCCTCATTCTGTTCTGTATTTTCTCTTGTTCTGAGCTCTTCATCAATTTGTATGGTTTTCTCATCTTCTCTGGACACATTGTGTCTGTGAGATGTTTCGAGATCCTCCATAACCTCAATGTATTGCCATTCCCCAATACATGTTTCCTGACTACTTTTTCCTGCTTCCTCATCATAGGTAGTCTCATTATCCTCGAAAATATCCTCATTTTCTGTATATCCATTAGATAATATCTCAATACCATTGTCAAGATTTGGGTCTAATTCATTGTCTTTATCTCTATGTGCAAAATTAGTTTTACCAAAGCACATGTCAATTAACCCAAATTTTGGTGCACTGAATTCAGAAGGAAGGACCTCAAATACAACTTTCATATTCTTCCCAGTCTCACCATCAGCAACACCTAGAACCAAGCCAGCAGTTCTAGAAATTTCTTTTTCCTTCAGCTTATATCCCAATGTAACTGCTTCTGCCTCACCCACTTCGAAGTCGTAGAAATCTTTGGTGGCCCCTATGCTTCTGTCATTATCATCCGCATCTTCGCATTGTTTTGTACTGTTATCATTTATTTCACGTTGGCAGTTTTCTAGAGTCTCACTTCTGTTGTCACTTACATTATGAATCCATGCATTGTTTGCTTTATTATAATTATCTTCATAATGATCCTCCTGGAGTACTTCTATTTTCTCAGCTTCTATGTGTATATACTCGGTTTCTTCATATCTGTAACATTCTGTAACACCCTTCTCATTTTCTTCCAACTCGAATTCCTCAAAAAGCTCTTCGCTTTCTTTTCCATCAAGGACATCTTTTGCAGTCTTCTCATCAATTTTTAGCTCATGAACTTCCTCAGGTCTACTCTCAGTGTCTTCACCCATATGGATGTCTTTTTCTTTATTCTCGTTTCTTTCACTGCCCCATGCCTCTTTCAGTTCATTTTCATTTTCTACCCACTGAAATGCATCTTCAAACCTCTCCTCATCTACTTCTTCATCACATATCCTTTTTAGTTTTAATTCATGTTCTTCCTTCTCAACATCTTTTGTCGTCTTCTCAATGTGTTCTTGGCAAGAAACCTCTTGTTGTTCGTTCTTAATTTCCTCCAGCTCCTTGGCTTTGTCTAGTCTCTTCTCAAAATCGTTCTCCATCAACTTGTGGGTCTCAAATTTCATTTCATCTTCTAATTTCTGTTGAGACTGCAACTTCTTCTCACATTCTTCATTTATGTAGAAACCTGTGTGTTTGTCTTCATTTACTTCATCATCTTGAGAAATTCCAGACTTTTCAATTTCTTCATGTTCATGCACAACGCAATCTGATTCTAATTTACCCACATTGTCTTCTGACTTTTGTTCTGTTATAACAGTAATTGGTATTTTCTCCTTGTACTCCAGTTCATTAGCTTTCTCATCTGCTTTCTCTTTGTGAACAACAACTTCTTGCTGCTTCGAGGTTTCGCTAATTATATTCATCTCCTTGACACTGCATTCATGCTTATCCATGGACTGCGCATTTTTATATTTGCTAACTGCCTGCTCGATGGATGAGATAGCTGTTCTGTTCTTCCCAATATTCACTAGTGTAGAAAACCATGTTGCTGGTTCACATTTTTCAGCTGCTCCAAGATTTTTTGCATGTGCATCACCTATGACCTTTCCTGCGACAAATGTTCTCTCAGTGTCTTTCAAGTCTGGAACAACTTTCCCACTTCTTAATGAACTCTTCCTTCCCATCCCAGAGAAAACTTGAGAAACACAATCTACACTCCCACATGTGTCCTTGGCATTGTTATCTTCAGTTCTGTTTCCTTCATGTGCAATAATATTCTCCCTTCTATCTGCAACTTTCAACCTATCCTTGAAACTCCGGTTCGAACAACTTCCTTCCTTCCTTCTTTCCATCAATTCTTTTGCAATTCGAATACTTTCTTGAGCCTTCTGTATTGCATTTTTAAGAACAGCTGCAGAGGCAGCAGCAGCTGAGTTTACATCAAGCTCCTCACCAAAATACGGTGGTGAACAATCACCTGCAGCATGTTCAGAGACATCATTTTTAGGAGCCTCGGTATTGGAAGCCGTCGATCTCTTTGAGTGACCATTACTATTTTTCAAATCAGATGCCATGCTTGAAGGTGGTCGCACTTTAGAAGGATGTGATTTGAGGTCAATATCATGTGAATTAAACAGATTATCATTAGAATAAGATCCATCCCCACTAATTCCACTTCTAGATTTGACTTCCCTTCCAAACGTTTGTTTGTTATAGAGATTTGACATGGCCTTCTTGGCATTTCTACCTTCCAGTACCCCCTCACAGAAATCCACTTGGCGACGGATATCATTTTTTAGCGAGGGATTTTTTTTATTAGCTTCTGTCTTCTGTGGAGTGGTTTCGTCAACAAAACAAGTAAATCCAGGTACAGGATGGAATTGAGCTACATGTGTTGTCCCATTTGTCCCATCTTTGCTTCCTAGGCTGGTCTTATGATAGGACATGTTAAACTGCTTTTTATCGTCAAATGATTGATATGAAGCTTCAGATGAGAACACTTTATTATCCTTGCTCAGACGATCTGAATTCCGTAAAGGAGATCCTGTTGCAGATGGAGTCCTACAGAACACAACAAGAGGTGATATAATAACAATGTAACCAATTTCCACATAAGCAAATCACATAAATAAAGGTGATGTAATTATAACTAAGAGAAACCAAAACAAGCTGTAAATTATCTTTATAAGGTTAAGAAAAAAATAACACGAAACATATGAAACTCAAGGAATCCACAACTGGCAACTTGGCAAGTAAGTTTGATGGTCAGGTCTATGGCCAGTTCACCCATCCCCAGCATCCAGTAAACGGGAGCGTCCAAATGATAAAAAAAGTGTTTGACATCAAACAGAGGCATCCATCTGTTTTACGTCCCTAGCTTTAAAGCAAGCTATTTAAGGCGCAACACCAGAAAAACAGTAGGACTATAGTAGCTTCTGACCTAATAGTTTATTAAGGAATTTTGGGGTTCGACAATGGGGGTCAATCATGATGTATGATGGGATACAATTAAACTTAGGAATTAGTTGAAGCATAAAATGGCCCAAAACCTTAGAAATTAATGGAAGTTATTGGTAAAAAGTTCAGGGAGAAAAGCAGTTGAATTACGCATAAATAAGAAGAATGATGCACAAAAAATGTAAAATCCTAATGTTAATTAACTTAATTCATCTAAAAGCTTAAGCTGTTAGATGGAGGGCCCAACAATGTATATCATTTTAACACCTAAGTTCATGAAAAAAGTAAACAACATACAATTTGTGATCCTATATAGAACTTGGTATGTTAGCTTCAAAAGAATGTCGTGTAATCAAACCCCATTCCAGTGACCAGAATAAGTCTTCCATTTTTAAGAACGGGCCAAACTTGTGTTTTTCATGCAGAACACGACAAGCAACGCATTAAATGTTCAAATGCGGATGAGGAAACTCATGTACATGGAGTTAAGCCTGTACTTTTGGTGTATTTTCAGCACTATTACTTAAACACAGAAAAGATTTTGAACATGCTTATCAGGGTAACAGGTCGGTGCTACTTTAAAAAATCTGACGCATATCTTGCCACAAAATCTGTTTTATCTCAAAGTTCTGAATCATGGATAATTTCCTTGTAGGCACCCTGACTAGACATCAAATAAATACTTAAACAAAGTTTAGCATTGCACGTGAGAAATTCAAATGTAATTACCATCCCGTGTACAAGAATGCTGTTGAGTATAGAAATCCAAAACCTTTTGCCTAAGTTGGCGCAAAATATAACTTTTGAGCCAAACAAATTACAACCACCCACAAGGTATCCAAACTAAGTGCATGAATCATGATAACTAAGTAAAATAGATCAACAAGAGCACGGTTGACAAGTCCTAGAGAAAAATGGCAACAATTTCAACAATCAAAAAAATAAGGACTTTGGCGCACTCACGGAGGGGAATTTTTTGCCACCAAAAAAAGGAAACTATAACAGAGTTGAACAAAATTAGAACTTCTCTTTTTTTTATTTACAACAATTTCTCGGCAGCCAAACACAATCTCTTGATAGAAAGTAGAAAAATACACAATCCACCCGTAAAAACAAAAATTACAAGACACAATAGGATTACATAAGTATAGAGTAGGCCCTAAAAAGAACATGCATTTCAATTTTAATCAGAATAAAAAGAGGGGGCGGGGGAAACAGAAATAATAAGTAGAAGACAGAAGGGGGGGAATATTACCTGAATTTACCAGATGAACTTTTCTCTCTGATTCTTCTATCATTAGCAACCAATTCTTGATAAGAAAAACTTCCATCTTCATCTCGAAAACCTCTAAAAATGTTGGAGTAATCGAGCTTCGAGCTCCGAAAATCGGCCGTACCATTGGTATCATTGTCAGCCGGAAGATCAAGAATCGGAATAGAAGAAGCACGGGAGCTACCAAAAATCTCTTTATAGTCTTCCTCTAGTCGAGCCGGGGAGATCTTCTGAGCTCCAAAATTGGGCGGATGACCGGAGAAAACGTCGTCGTATGCATTTTTAGCAGAGAATCCATTACTGCCGGTTGAAAGTTTTCTGTGTAGATAACGGGAGGATAAAGACTCCATTGACGAGATGAGATGAGCTTGGCAGAGCTCTATAAATATACGCTTTTGCTTGCGTTCCCTTTCTTTTCTTCTTCTTGTTCTTGTTAGGTCCTGTTTGCTTGCAGGAAAAATTCAGCTTGACTTGGAAGGAAACGAAGAATCTAATTGGTATTTGAATATCGAGTAGCAGCAGTAGTAGTAATTAATAGGGAGGAGAAATAAAAGTGTTGGTTTTATTTGCTGGATTATTTTGTTTCTGAGTTTGAAACCTGCCCTGCACTGTACTTGTAATGATGAAATTGTGGGTCACCTGGTAATTAAGTCATTTATTGAACAATTAAATATTTTACTACGAAGATTTTCAAAATACACGAATCTAATTGTCTGTTTTTACAAATACTACAAGGCACATATATAAGTTTATAAAATCTAATCAATAAAATAAATTCAAAACTAAATAAAAACGAATACTACAAGGCACATATATAAGTATTTTTTAAAGTATTAAGTCTTTTGTTAATTTTTACGTAATTAAAAACTAAAATTCATAAATAAATACACAGATCCAATACAATAAATAAAAATATGAAAATCTTATTTATAAAGAATCATAACTCTTCTATTTTACATCTAAATTTAAGAGTTTAACTCGTGCAATGAAATTTATTATTCTCTCCTATTCAGATTAAACGGCATTTTAGAGTTAAGCACGTTTATTGAGAAATAATATAAAATATCTTTTTATGTTCTTAATTAATTATTTTTCTCTTCATAATTGTCTCTTCTCATTTTCCACAATTGTCCCCAATTAATTATTTCTTTCTCTACAATTGTATTTACTAAGCATATTAAATAGAAGAATAAATTAAAAAATATATATAATATTACATAGAGATTCTTAAACGATACTTAATCTAAATAGGTGGGAGTATTAATTAAGAAAGAGTCAACTCAAATTGAGATCCATTTTAGTACACTGATAAATACTCGAAAAACATGTAAAAATTGAATTCTCAACACCATTATAGCGTCAGCTGGTGGTATTATTTTGTTTGCAGTTCGAGTTTATTACTCCCTCCGTCCCAGGATAAAAGTCCTGTTGGACTTTTCACGCATATTAAGAAGAGGAATAAAATGACAAAATTGTCCATAATAATGTCATTAAATATGGAGAGAGAATTAGAATAAGAAAGGTATGCGATATTTAATGCTACGGGCATAATAGGAAAAAATGTGTAAAAATTTGCTTATTTAAAGAAAGTGGACATTTAACATGGGACATCCCAAAATAGTAATAAGGACTTTTATCCTGGGACGGAGGGAGTAATTTATTATTTTGAATGAAATTTTTGATGTTAGTAATTAAAAATTCATAAAAATCGAAAGGCATCCTTGAAAATGGTGAAAATGGGAATTTCAAATAAATAAATAAATGGCTAATGTTTGGATTATGTGTACTCCCTCCATTTCACAAAATAGTTACTTAGCTGGGTCCCGTGCCTCCGGTACTGTATGGACAATATAATTTATCTCAAATTTTGAACGATCAAAATAATTTATTGAGTGAACGAGAAATTTAAAGTCATTTGTATTTTATTAAATTATTATTAGATTATTAGATAGATAGATGTATTTTATTAAATAGATATATGAACGGTGGGATTTATCTCAAACTTTGGACGGCCCAAATAATTTATTGAGTGAGCGGAAAATTTAAAGTCATTTGTATTTTATTAAATTATTATTAGATTATTAAATAGATAGATGTATTTTATTAGATAGGTGTATGAACGGTGGGATTTATCTCAAACTTTGGACGGCCCAGATGATTTATTGAGTGAGCGGGAAATTCAAAATCATTTGTATTTTATTAGATAGATAGATAGATAGAATATCTTGGCAGACCGAAAATTTGGACAAAAAAATTAGATATTTGAAATTATTATTTTTACTTATGATTCTCAAAAAATGTATAGTATTTATTTTAATATAAATTTTTACAAAATGTAATATGTACAACCCTGTTATTGTATATATGTATTGTAAGACCCCAATTTTTTAATAAAGATAATTTTTTTATAAATATCATTTTTAAATATTATGGAATGAATTTGATATAATGTTATAGTTGTGGGTAATATTTATAAATTTTGCAAAGTACGTAAGTTGTTATATAATATTCGATTGGTCGGAAAATATTCGTTTTAACAGAGAATATTCGTACGACGTCCAATCATTGGTGGACCCCACAACGGAATTATTGTCGGATTGAAAAAACGACAAAAATATTTTTATGAAAATAACGATGGAAGTTTTACAGTTAAAACTGTTGAATTACTCGGTAATAAAAGTACAATAATACGCGTGGTTGCATAGTAGCACACGATATTGATTATTGATTCTTACGTGAGAAGTCACTCAGTTTTGTTCAATTATTGCTTCAGTAATTGTTGTATAGTACCTCACGTTATTTGATTCAATTATTGTCGATATTTTATATATTATTAAATCAATAATTGAGATGACAGAGTTATTAATATTATTATTTGCAATATTAACGATGTCTAGAAGTTCTGTCAATGAGAGGTTTGGTCACTTAATTGCGCTTCAATAGGGAGAAATCCTTATTGAAAAGTCATCTCTTTCATGGGAACGACATGGTCAATTAATAATAGTGAATTATAATTCACTATTCTATGAAATAGTATGTTAATAAATGTATTGAGGACTTATTTTGAGTTTTAATACTGTCTAGAAGATAATATTTGTATTAAAACTCACAGCTCATGTTGTATATTTCAGATTATATTTGTATTCTGTACTATGTATTTGGCGACTCAGAATAGGTGATATATACCTATTTTGGGGGCGTCATGTGAGACCCCAAATTTTACGAATAAAAATTTAATTTTCTAGAAATATTTTTTTTGAATATTATGGTGTGAATTTGAGATAAAGTTATAGTGATATATACCTATTTTTTTTGAATATTATGGTGTGAATTTTACGAATATTCGTACGACGGCACAATCATTGGTGGACCCACAAACGGAATTATTATCGGATAGAGAAAACGACAAAAGTATTTTATTGAAAATAACGGCGGAAGTTTTACCATTGATACTGTTGAACTACTCAGTAGTAAAAGTACAGTAATACGTGTGGTTGTATAGTAGCACACGGTATTGATTATTGATGCTTACGTGAGAAATCACTCAGTTATACTCAATTATTGCTATAGTAATTGTTGCATCATATCTCTCATATTATTGATTCAGTTATTATCACAATATCATCTGCATTATGTGATATATTATTAAATCAATAATTGAGACGACAAAGTTATTCATATTATTAAATTGCAATATTTACAATGTCTAGAAGTTCTGTCAAGGAGAGATTTGGTAACCTAATTGCGCGCCAATAGGAAGAAATTCTTATTGGAAAGCCCCATCTTTCCTGGAAATAACCTGGTTGTTAAATATTGTGAGTTATAATATTAATGATGAATAAGTTCGTATTGATTAAAGATGAATTTGATAGTTATAATATTAATTGAGAATTATAATTCAACCAAACTCCAAGATTATATAGGTAGTGCTCGTATATATACTCAACAAGTGGATGAGCACATCCATATCTTATGATGACACGAGGTGGTATGTCATTAGACATCTTGTATGATAGTGGTAAAACACCCTTCCAACGTTGGGTTCGCCTCACCCTAGTTGATTCACCAAATATAACTACTAAATGATGACCACCATTCTATTCCCCCGTTATCCCCCGCTCGACCCAGCTACACTCGTATTACCTGAAAGGAATTAAGAAGCAAAAGGGTGAGCACAACTAGCTCAGTAAAGAATATCATGACTAAATATAATGAAATTATCAATAGCCTTCAATACTAATAAATCAGATATTTAGAACATATGGTAGATGATAAAATTTTTCAACCATTGTTGCAGCGGAACGAGCAATTCATTAGAAGAGTCAAATAGACTATAAAGTCTATTATCTTTTCCATGTTAAAAGTCCACCAACAATGTTTTATCCATGTAACATCAATCAACAATTCCTGTCCACAATCACATGTATAACTCATAATCGTAATTGTTGTTCTAAATTTCTTTTCTCATCCAGGACAAAGATAATTTTCATCATCTGAAACATCAAAGATCATGGTTATACCAAATCACAGTTCATGTTCATAATCAGACTAATAAATTCATCTTTACACTACGGGCCAAAGATATTCATCAACAGACCATCTTTGCACTGCATGCCAAAGATATTCATCAATAATTCATCTTTGCACTACGGGTCAAAGATATTCATCAATAAGTCATCTTTGCACTACGGGCCAAAGATATTCATATCTCAAAGAAATATATAATCATTTCAGAATTTATATAAATAATAATTATAACCATGTTGATAAATTCACCTTTGCACTTAAGCTAAAGATATTCAATTATAAATTTAATGGTCATGATCATACCAGTCACAATTCAACTTTTCACTACTGGCCAAAGAGAACCCTAGTCATGATCATACCAATAATCTACCCATCTTTACACTCCAGTGAAAGAAAATTTCAACATCAAGGTTATAAAAATGTTATATATGATAATAAATTAATATAATCAATACATAGTTTTAATCTCCATAGTAATATTCATAAATCAACTATAATTTAGTTAGAAAAAGAAACCAATTTTGTAGTGAATAGTAACCATGAATAGTAACTCATGAATAGTAACTCGTGAATAGTAATTCGTGAAAAGTAACTCATGAATAGTAACTCATGAATAGTAACTCGTGAATAGTAACTCGTGAATAGTAACTCATGAATAGTAATTCCGACATAAAAAGTTCTAAATTTGATAAAAAATTCAAACCAATATTTCAACATAATGATATTGATGAAATAATATCACTTACGAAGAAAATAACATCCCTTATAATCCCTTAAAATCACTTATTATCCCTTACCTCAAAAGAGCAGTACTTCTGACTGGAATAACGCTGAATGAACTTGCACCTTATAGCAACACTCAAGATATCAAAATACTCACAAGAATACACTCGATAATATAGAGAGAGAAAACTTCAGTTTCTGATGTGATTTTCAATTCTAACCTAAGCACCTATTTATAGGAAATTGCTTAGAACACCAAAGCAGAAAATTGAATATAATAATATTATATTTATAAAATTTTCTTATGCACACTTTTAACATCTGATTTCAGTTAATTTCAACCACCAGTAGGCCCCCCAAACATAACAAAAACGTTTTTGTTATTAAAAATAATTAAAACTTTCAAAAATAAATTATTTCGGAACCACAGAACTTCAATAATTCATAATAAATAGCTCTTTTATCAGAAAATTCGAATCTCGTAATTTTTTATAGGAAATTCAATTCTCTACAACTTTGCAGAAGAATTTTTTTCTAAATTCTAAACAGAAATTGATCGAAATCCACATACGGGCGATTTTACAAGCTATAATCAAATTTCAGTCAATAAATGGGGTCCACCGACACACAAAATATGTGTTAATCATTTAATGTAACAAAAATACTCTTTCTCCTCATATACTCATATATCCCATATTCATTGTAAAAACATCACCATTATTATATTATAATAATATAATAAAATATTATTTTATCAGAAAAAATAAATTATCAATTTTTAACAATTGTCACTTTAAAAATTTCTCCATCTATAACCACATAAAATTAATATTTTCTTCATCATATAAATCAATAATTAATTATTCACAAATAATATTATAAATTCATAGTACTGGCAACCAGGCCATTCCCAGGAAAGAGAGGGCTTTCCAATAAGAATTTCTCCTTACTGACGTGGAATTAGGTGACCAAACCTCTCCTTAGACAGAACTTTCTAGACATTGCCAATAATGCTATCTAATAATATTATTCAAATAATATGAATTATTGATTTGATAATAAAAAATACTGTGCAGTGACAATTATTAAAATAATAATATAAAATATAAACGCAGCAATTATTGAATCAAAAATAAAATATTGATCAGTAATTACTGTAACAATTATTGAGTAGTGTCTTCTTACGTAAGAATCAATAATTAGTGCAATACCGTGTGCTATTGTACAACAACGTGTATTACTGTGTTTTAACCACCGGGTATTCCAACAGTGTTAACGGTAACAACTGTGTCGTTATTTATAAAAACTTCCTTTTGTCGTTTTCTTCATCCAACAATTTTTTCTTTTATGGGGCTCACAAAAGACTGCGCCGTCGTATGAATATTCCACGACCAAACGAATATTCCCCAACAACAATGAGTATTTTATAACCACTAGCTTATTTTAAAAAAAATTCATATATCATCTTTAACTTTAAACTTTTATCAATTTAACCATTTACTGAATAGTAATTATAAGAAAAAATTGAATATTTTTATTTCATAAAATTCGGGATCTTACACCTTATACTTTGACCGACCAATTAAATACCAAATAAACTTAGTTAGGTAATACTAGCGAAAGAATTCACCGTCTCTCCCCTTCTAATTCTTGTCTCACATCTTAGCCAGGGATCATATCCCTAAGCTTTGATATCAACTATGACGCCCCCAAAATAGGTATACATCACCCATCTTGAGTCGCCAAATACATGGAATAAAATTTAAATACAAACTAATAATACAACAGTCGTGTAAAATACGACAAAACATATGCTGTAAGTTTAAATATAAATATTGTCTTCTAGACAATATCCACTCTCAGAATATGTCCTTATTACATTTATTGTCACACTATTTAACAGAATAGTGAGGACTACTAGCTAATAATATCATCCGGACCATCACTCCATTCCCCGACTGGTCCCAGCTACGTTCTCGTTTTTTGAAGAGAACAGTGAAAGAAAGGATGAGCTCAACAAGCCCAGTAAAAAATATTATGACTAAGATAATGCATAATAAATTATCGTTAGTCTTCAACAATGTTAAACTGATAAAATACAATAGACATCAAGTTTAGCTGCAGTGGAACAAGCAATCTATTAAAAGAGTCAAGTAGAGAATAAAATATACTATCTTTTATGATTTAAAAAGTTTTTTTTATCACTTTTATCGCTGAGACTCAGCTAAATAAATAATTCACATCATCCCTGCACTACGGCCAAGGATATTCATTAGGGTCACGACCACAAATTCCATGCACTACGGGCCAAAGATATTTTTGTATACATCAATGGTCATGATCATGCCAACAACTGTCCATCAATGCACTACGGGTCAATGAGAACTTTTACCACATTATTTGTAATATTACGGTCATGATTACACCTAATAATCCCTGATCATAATCATACCAAGTCCATCTATGCACTACAGGCCACATATGACTTTCAAAAAATATAAACATGAGGATGATAACAATGATATAAGAATTCAATAAAACAAGTTCAAGAATTAATTTGTCTAGGAACCAATAACGTCCAAATTGTCAACATGATACTTATGTGTAGAGTAAAATTCAAGAATGCTCAGAAGAATATTTCCATGGAAAGATACTGGATGAAGCGCAAATATCAAGGATATTCTACTAATTTCATGGAGTATAAAAGTTAAAACTTTAACCAACTGAGTATAATAAAGAATGGAATAACAAAAGAAATCACCATACATGCGGTACTTCGCATAGACAAGTTATTCCAACAGAATAATAATAACAAAATTAGGTCAGGTGAAATTCACACCGACAGGATGTTCCAACATAATAATAAAGTCGGAACCAGCTCCGGTGTAAAACACACAGATAGGATATTCCAACAGAATGATAAAGACGGAACCAGGTCCGGTGTAAAACACACAGACAGGATGTTCCAATAGAATAATAAAGACAGAATAATAGAAGAATGTCACCAAGTATAAGGTAGTCCGTGTATACAGGTTATTCCAACAGAATAATAAGGAATGGAATAACTGAAGTTCTCTTCATGAATACAAAAGAATAATATCCTTTACCGTAAAATAAACTTGATATCAGACTAGTGAAGTAACAGAAAACTTTTCTTCTTTCTCTCTATAATTTTCTCTTTCTAGAGTTCAGTGAATTCATAAGAAAATAATGAAGGAATAAGCTTCTATTTATAGGAGAATTGAAGGTGTACTGTTAAGAAACGGACGCAACATTTATTTTTTTAAAAATCACAGACGGAACATCACAGCAACATATCAGTATTCATTTTTCAAAGAGTTGTCCAATGAATGTCTAGGTTTGAAAATCATCCCACAATCGGCCAAACAAAGTTACCAAATGTCAAGGCCCCAACCAATCAGAATAAAAGAGAAAGATTATAAAACATATCTATATATATAATCAACACATGTTGTAAACCTAAATATATATATAATAATAATAATTGCTCTCTCCTCCCACGTGAACACAAATTTTCTTCCACCCACTTTGTCAACTTGACAACTTTATACATATATATATATATATATATATATATATATATATACGGTGAAGATCAAGAGCATATTCCTTAAATAACATACCGCCTTAAATAGCATACTTTTATCAAAATGACATCATTTTCATGGGACGCGGTGGTATTTTTGTAAATACGCGGTGGTATTGTATTTACAAAAATGCCACCGCGTCCCATGAAAACGACGTCGTTTTGATAAAAATATGCTATTTAAGACGGTATGCTATTTAAGGAGTATGCTCTTGATCCTTACCATATATATATATATATATATATATATATAAATACCTATCTTATATATATATAACTCTAATATATATATAAGTAATAAAACAAAACTGAGATGACTTCTCACGTAAGCATTAATAATCAATACCGTGTGTTACTATGCAACCACACGTATTACTGTACTTTTACTACCGAGTAGTTCAATAGTATTAACGATAAAACTTCCGCCGTTATTTTCAATAAAATATTTTTGTCCTTTTCTCAATCCGACAATAATTTTGTTGTGGGGTCCACCAATGATTGTACCGTCGTACGGATATTCCCTGATAAAAAGAATATTTTTCGACCAATCGAATATAATATGACAACTTGCATACTTTACAAAATTTATAAATATTACCTACAACTATAACATTATATCAAATTCATTCCATAATATTCAAAAATGATATTTATAGAAAATTCATTTTTATTCATAAAAGTTGGGGTCTTACACGTAGTGCATGGATAATTTGTGGTCGTGACCTTAATGAATATCCTTGGACGTAGTGCATGGATGATGTGGATTATTTATTGAGCTGAGTCTCAGCGATAAAAGTGATGAAAAACTTTTTAAATCATAAAAGATAATAGATTTTATTCTCTACTTGACTCTTTTAATGAATTGCTTATTCCGCTGCAGTTGAACTTGATGTCTATTGTATTTTATCAGTTTAACATTATTGAAGGCTAATGATAATTTATCCTGCATTATCTTAGTCATAATATTTCTTACTGGGCTAATTGAGCTCACCCTTTTTTTCACTGTTCTCTTCAGAAAATGAGAACGTAGCAGGGACTAGTCGGGGAACGGAATGATGGTCCAGATGATAGCATTAGTAGTCTTTACTATTTTGTGAAATAGTGTGATAATAATTGTAATGAGGACTTATTCTGAGAGTGAATATTGTCTAGAAGACAGTATTTGTATTAAAACTCACAGCTCTCTTGTTATATATTAAAGATTGTATTTGTATTCTGTATCATATATCTGACGACTCAAGATGAGTGATGTATACCTATTTTGGGGGCGTCATACGTCACATATATCTAAATTACACGTAAAACACTATATTTTTGTAAAAAATTCATGTTGGCATAAATACATACATTTTTTGGGGGTCACAAGCAAAAAAAATAAATCAAAATGTCTAATTTTTCGGTCCAAATTTCTGGTATGTGTAGAAGCACTCTAATAGATAAATAAAATATTATTTATAATACTTAATAAATCTTGAGAATATTTTATTTTATATTTATCCCTCAATTAATTAAATATTTAATTTAATAAATATTATCTGAATTGTGGTGATAAAAATTGATTATATTATGTCACTACAGGGTACTGTGAAAAGAAATGAATCCAAATCACTATTGACATAATTATTAAATTAATTCAATTTATTTACAACATAAATAAATGTAGAAGCATTATGTCTGATTTATAATGGGTAGTTTATGTATGGTATATAATTGTATTTCATTATTATTGAACTGATTGCTATTACTAATAATTTTCTATAATTAATGTAAACATGATGTTATGACAGTTTTATTGATGCACGTAATATTATTTGTATTTAATATTTACTTTATTGTTTAAAAAAAGAGTTTTATTTATAAATTATATATTTTATTTTAATTTTATATTTACTCATATACTTATTAAAGGCTTGATTTAGCATTAATAAATTGTAATAATAATTTTAAAAGTATTATATTATTTTCAATAATCAACTTTCACATTACTTTAACGACATTTATTTAAGTAGATAAAAGTAAATAAATTAAGGTAAATAAGACTAAAGTCATCGGAATCCAATTATTTATATGTTTAGAATTCAAATTATTGAGTTTTTTAATTTATATAAAAATATGCTTAAATTAATTTTTATGGGGGCAAGAATTAATATATGATTATAACCATTGTTATTTATTAATGCACAATTTCTTAAAGAAATAAGCATTATGACAGTCCAGCTTCGCCTAATAATAACATGATTTGAATGTTATGTGGTGACTTCTAATTAAGTTGCTATGAGAGGCCAAATTAATTTTTGATTTCTTTCCAAAAGTCCGTTCAATAAATATTTGAATAATTTTTATTTTTTTATTAAGCACCTTTTATTTCATATATATGTTTATTCAACTCCCCAAATTACAGCATTGCCCTCATACTTTATAATTAAATAAATGAAGAACTATACCTATACCTATAACTCCTTTCAGCTAACACTCAAATCTATCTAATAAAATACAAATAATTTTGAATTTCCCGCTCACTTAATAAATCATCTGGGCCGTCCAAAGTTTGGGATAAATCTCACCGTTCATACATCTATCTATCTAATAATATCTATCTAATAAAATACAAATGATTTTGAATTTCCTGCTCACTTAATAAATCATCTGGGCTGTCCAAAGTTTGGGATAAATCTCACCGTTCATACATCTATCTAATAAAATACATCTATCTATCTAATAATAATTTAATAAAATACAAATGACTTTAAATTTTCCGCTCACTCAATAAATTATTTTGGTCGTTCAAAGTTTGAGATAAATCATATTGTCCATACAGTGCCGGAGGCACGGGACCCAGCTAGTATTTAAATAAGATGAATGAACGATAAAGAAACAAAATCACAATTATAATATCGGAGATTTATGGAAATATTATTATTATTATTATTTGACATTAATTTAATCACTGCCTGCCGTAACTTATATGGAGTATTCCTTTTGTTTCATAAAAAAGATTCTTATGAATAAGAAATTTAAATATAAATAAAACCCGAAGATATTGCTTCTTGCTTCAAATATTTAAAAATCTTATCTCAAAAATAAAAATAAAAAATATATATATAAACCCATCTAAATGTAAATGTAGTTAATACAATTGTTACTATCATAAATAATTTAAAAGTGCTTATTTTTTTAAGCAGTCAATAAATTATATTAATTTTGATTTCTTAAAAATTGATCAAAATATGACTTTTGTTGGTAAATAATAATAATGTGTTTTTCACAACACTTGGTGCACCGTATAGTCCAATTGAGCTCTAGCATAGCACAGTATACGTACCGGTACGTATACGTATACGTATACCAATTAATTTATTTTATTTCGTTCAAACCCACCTCTATGTGATTTAAAATTATATTTGTTCAAAAAAAATTTATCAAATAAATTTTGTCTTTAATCGAATAAGAGGCACATTATTCATATATAATCAGACAATAGTGAGTAAGAAGAATGATCAAGCTTCAAAATTTTGTATCTTCGTGCTGATGGATTGATTATCAAAATTCAAAGATCTAAATCTATATAGTAAATAAACCATAAAAGCAAGTCCACAATGCCACTTTTACTTTTCCACTTAAACTAAGGAATTAATTTGGAATCTTCATTTTATATATAAATATAAATATAAATGGTGGGGAGGCTTTTACTTTTACTTTATCTTTTATTTTTTATTTATTTCTCCATTTCTTTATCATACTTGGTCACCAATTACGTACCCGGCCAGTACTCCACCATTACAACTTTAAATCACACTGTTTTTGTTATCTGTAATATATAGTATTATTTAATATATATAAATATAAAATAAAATTTATGTAGAATATAAATAAATTATAAAATGAGTAATAAATAAATTCGAGTACTTTGAATTCACAAAATCTCCTTAAAGCAAATTTATTCTTTCACTGATACTAAGGATTAAATGAATAATTATTTCTCAATATAAAACGGATTTTCAGTTCTTAATTAGAAGCACTTCAAAATTAAGAACACTTCGAACCAAATTATATGTTATGTACTAAACTTAAATGGATGTTAATGATGCATGCATGAAGAAAACTGGGAAAAACTTACTGCAATTTCAAGGAATTTTGTAGAAACGGGAAAATTTATTGCTGTAGAACAGAACGGGAAAATATTGAATTGCAGAACGGGAAAAAGTATACTACAGAACGGATTTTCCAGAACGGAAAAATTCTCAGAACGGGACGGGATAGAAAAATGCAGAACGAAAATGGAAAAATTACAAAACGGATTTTGCCCAAAAAGTTATATATCACGACTCGACCCGATGGCAGCGCGCGTGTGGGATTGAACCATGCCTTGGTTAGGTCCTCTCCCTTCTACAAAAGTGGGGTGCCCCTTGGGGTCATTCCCATTGAGCAAACATCCCATATATATGTTCTTCATTTTTCCCACTAATGTCCTATGTGGGACTTTTATAATTTACAATATTTCAAGTAGGTGACTTTGGAGTCAATTTTCTCATTCAATTCTTAATGGATTTGAACATATAAATATACCAAGTTATACTCTTCATGAAGGAGAACACATTGGTGCAAAGACCTGATATTTTCAGAATATAGGTCCCTCATTTAATTGAGCTTCAAAATACTTTAATATTTAATATTTCAAATCCCATTTCCAACAGTTTTATCCCTAAAGGCTTCCAACTCACATTGTTCCTTTTCTTTTCATTATTAATATGGTTCATATATATATATACTAGCTGGGTCCCGTGCCTCCGGCACTGTATGAACAATATGATTTACCTCAAACTTTGAACGACCAAAATAATTTATTGAGTGAGCGAAAAATTTAAAGTCATTTGTATTTTATTAAATTATTATTAGATTATTAGATAGATAGATGTATTTTATTAGATAGATGTATGAACGGTGGAATTTATCTTAAACTTTGGACGACCCAAATGATTTATTGAGTGAGCGGGAAATTCAAAATCATTTATATTTTATTAGATATATATATATATATATATATATATATATATATATATATATATATTGTTTTGGGGGTGTAGGGGGAGGGGAATAATTACTAGGGTCTTTAACATTAATATACAACAATTAGAAAGTAATTACAAAAATAAAACACACACAACATAATTACAAAAATAACGCAATTCATATTAATAAGGAAATCTAAAATTAAGGAGAAATATCTGCCATAACTAATCATTCAAATTCAAATATCTGGGATCTAACCACAAAAATAAATTCAAATTCAAATTTCATAGGAAAGACTGCACAAATTTTGTAATTTGCAGGAGGTGGCGGAGACAATTTTCAGAGGAGATTGAAGCTTTGGAGGAGATGACAGCTTCGAAGGATGTGGTAATGGTGGCTTCAGAGGCGGAGGTGATGGCTATGGAGGAGGTAACAATGGTGGCGGTGGCGGTGGCGGTGGTGGCAGAGATGGCGGTGGTGGCTCAAGTGGTGGTTACAGAGACGGTGGAGGCTGGGGCGGTAGTGGCGGGAGCAACCATTTTCTGGTAGTAAAAGGAAATTCTCAAGATACTGCAGAGGAGAAGATCATTAGTAATGTTATGGTAACCAAACTTTTATAACAAGGTAATCAAACTTTTATACTAAGGTAACCAAACTTTTATACCAAGGTAACCAAACCTTGGTAATTACCAAGGTAACCAAACTTTTATACTGAGATAACCAAACTTTTATATTAAGGTAACCAAACTTTTATACCAAGGTAACCAAAACTTTTATACTAAGGTAACCAAACTTTTATACTAAGGTAACCAAACTTTTATACTGAGGTAACCAAACCTTCATACCAAGGTTACCTTGGTGTGAAAGTTTGGTTACCAACTGCACTATGAAAAAACTGATGGTGTGGAGGTGGATTGGTTACCTTGGTATAAAAGTTTGGTTACCTTAGTATAAAAGTTTGGTTACCTTAGTATAAAATCTTGGTTACTTTGGTATAAAAGTTTAGTTACCAAACTTTTATACTGAGGTAACCAAACTTTTATACTAAGGTAAACACCAAACAACAAAAAAAGTGATCATAAATTCATAATCAAACGCAGATTTTGCATAAAATTAAGATCATAAACCCCAAATGAATGAAATTAAAGAGAAAACCTTAAAAATTAGTGTTAGAGAGAGAGAGAGGTAAAATAGAAGTACTTACAAAAGCAGAGTACAAAGAAATATGAAGAACAATTGGAAGAATGAAAGAGATAGAAGAAAATGGCAGAAATGACCTCTTCATCTTTTATACAAAAATGGCAAAAATAGCGTCTTCATCTTTTGAAGAAAAAATGGCAGAATAGAAGAAAATAAGAGAGAAAATGGCAAAATGGCGTCTTCATCTTCTCTCTTCAATGGCGTCTTCATCTTCTCTTTTCACTCTTCAGCTTTTGTCTTTAAATATGAAAATGAAAGAATAGAAGTGCAGTGGCGTACAGAAAATGAAAGTAGGAGTAGATGAGAGAGAAAATGGCAGAAAAAAATAAAATGACAGAATAAGAGGAGATGAGAGAGAAAATGGCACATACCAAAACTAATCCCCTAAATTAAGGAATCCTAAATATACTAATATTGTCATGTCAGCCATTACATATTAATCCCTTAATTTAAGGACCTTTAATTATGTTAAGATTGAAAATAAAAACAAAAAAATGTAATACTTTTATAATTATTTTATAGATGTATGATTCTTGTAATTATTTCTAAAAATGTACTATTATATGTAATTTACCCTAATTAGTATGTAGTAGTCGACCAACCATCAAAGCAGGTACGGGCCTGGCCCAATTACAAACCCAAAGGTGACCCATGTCCAGAAAAATTGTGTAATCTCATCCAACGGTTATAAATCATCACATCACATCACATCACAGTCCCCCCATATTAAAAGTTTTTATAAAAAAAAAAAGAAAAATAATTCGGCAGAGCCCAAAACCTCTGTTGAACAGTACGTATTGTTGGTAAACTGTTGTGGTGTTACCATCGTTTTCTTTTCATTTTTAATTCTCTTGGCTTGAAGAAAAAGAAAAGCCCTCCTCCCCCCGCCCCCTCTCTCTCTCTCTCTCTCTAAACACAATAGAAGAGAGTATATATAGATAGATACATTACCAACAAGTTATTTGGAGTCAATCGAATATCGTAAAACGACCTCGTAAAGAGATAAGATGTTCAGGAACCAGTACGATACGGACGTGACGACGTGGAGTCCGGCGGGGAGATTATTCCAGGTAGAATACGCGATGGAGGCCGTCAAGCAAGGCTCGGCGGCGATTGGTCTCCGATCCAAGACTCACGTCGTCCTCGCCTGCGTCAACAAGTCTAATTCCGAGCTCTCTTCTCACCAGAAGAAGATCTTCAAGGCCGATGACCACATCGGAGTCGCCATTGCCGGACTCACCGCCGACGGCCGAGTCCTCTCTCGTTACATGAGATCCGAGTGTATTAATTACAGCTACTCCTACGAATCTCCTCTCCCCGTTGGTCGCCTCGTTGTTCAGCTCGCCGACAAGGCCCAGGTTCACTCTTTTAATAAACCCTTGTTTATATATACGTGTGGAAATTCAAGTGTTTATTGTGTGATGTGAATGTGGTCTTGTGGAATTTGTGTCCTTCGGTCATACAAGTTGAGGGGTTATGGTTAGTTTTAGGAAATTCCCTCTTTAAGGAGACCGATTCACTTGTATGTTCTATTCTTATTTAAAATTGGATTGGGGGCAATATTGTTGTTAGATCGTGAAATCAATGTTTTAGAGTAAACTTCTTTGCCTCTGTTCGATCATTTGCGTGGACAGCTGGAATTAAGTTCTTTCTTCGGTTTATGAAGTTGCAAAAAAATTTAGGCCTACTGTAGTACATTCATAGTTATCACAATTCTCCACGTGGTTAAATTTGTAGCCGCAGATGCACTTCTGGTTTTGTAATAATTCTTTTGTCAAATGACTAAAATGATTTGTGAGGCTTTAATATATATTTGCTTTTATAACGGCATGTCCACTAAATTCAAATGTTTTGCTTTATAAAGTTACAAAATTTCAATCTGAAACGCAGCGAAACGTCATCCTTCACCTCTTGTTAATATTTTGTATGTAGTGAGAAGCGAAAATTTCATCAGTCAGGTGGTTTTGATTAAACATGTGTGTGTAGTCCAAAATTCCCACTCCTACAAGTGCATATTATATGAATTGTTCTGAGCTGTATATATCTCTGAAATTAGTTATACTATCTTATGAAATCTGTTGTGGGTTCTAGTTTTCTTATTATACTGACATGCTTTCGTTAAGTGTGAGCATAGCAGTGAATTTGCATCTGCAGTTACAAATTTTAAAATGCTGTTTTTCTCCTGCCATGTTAGGCTGATTGTTGTGCTTCTTCCAGACACAATTATTGTAGAAATGTTAACATACTTCCCATACCAAAATCATTGTCCTAAACAAGTTGGTTAGCAATCTGAGCTCCATCCCATCTAAACAAACTATGCTTTTCCTCCTCTGCCATCGACTGATGTATCCAACTGGAACATATTTATATGTAGGAAAAGGCTTACAATTTATCTCTCCATTTTTGCTTACTTTTTCAATCCATTCCATGGTGAGATTATATGTCTACGAAAGCTGGATTATAGCTAATATAACTCTAAGTCCTTCAGTAGTGAAAGCATAGGATATGTTCTCCTCTCTAAGGGTTAGAGAATAAAAAAATTCTGTAGTTATGGCTTTATGGGTGCCCTTCCTCAAGTTACTTAAAAAATAAAAGAAAAAGAAAGGATTTTATTACTGTCTGCTTATAGTTTGGGACTGATGCAGCAAGGCATTTACCTTTATTTCACAAGTCAAAGTATAAGATGGACTCTTCTTGATATTTGGAACCATGGCACTCAACTAGGTGCTACTAAAAGCTGTTCTTTTGATATATATTGTGTTTGGCTTGCCTTTTATCCAACATGCAACTTTTCTTTGGTAGTGTTGTGGACACACGTAAGTTGAGGGTATGTCAAGATAGTGCAAGTCTCTGTAAGGTGAGTTCTCACAGAAAAACGGGATTATAAAGATTGTCAAATAGATTAAATTGAGACATTTGTGCTTTGAATTACATATACATGGCATTTAAGTTTTGGTTAGTTTATTAGATTTACGACCACATGTAATTCATAGCCATATTAGTATTCTGGAAGCACAGAACGATGACTTAAGTGCATAAGCAATAATTTAGCGCAAGTAGGAGGGTCACCTAAATAAGAATGTTTTTGATACAACTTCTAAAGAAAAGAGATTGTTTTTAAGATGAACATTTTCTCGGTGGAGTTAATTTCTTCAGTGTTCTAAAAATCGTTAGGTGAACCTAAAGACAGCGGAGGTGGTGCCTAGCGCCTAGTGTTTTCCTAAGTGGACTAAGCGTTTTCTTAGGCGCTCTCATTTATTTATTTTTCTATTGTACATACTTATTATACTATAAAATAACATATAGTAGATTTAATTTTCAAAATTTGACATGAAACATTGTCAAAAAAATTTATTAAATTTATTTTAAGGCTTAACAAATTCATTTAAGTTATAGTGGAACCTCGATTTTGCCTAGGGGGCCTAGGCATCCAGCCATATCGAAGCGGTAGAGAACCACCTAGCGCCTAGGTAGGGATTTTTAGAACACTTATTTTCTTAATGCATTAATGCTCAGACGGCTGACATTTTAGCTTTAGTTCATTGTTGTTATTTTACCTTCTCTAGCGTGAAACCAGCTTGCTATGTGAATCTAGGATGCATTACCTCAAGGTTTAGATATTTTTAAATTTCTAAATCGTAGAGTTCTAAAACTGTCCTTTTTGGAGGATGTGCTCAAGAATTTAATCCACCAATAAAATATGATTTCTTTATGTTTAACCTAATTGAAGCATTTTATTTGTTTTCATAACTTTACTCCCAATTTGTAACTTCTGAGATCATCTACATAAGGAAGTATAATTACAGCAATTATATAATTAATAATTTGTTATTGGCGTTTTAAGCAATTTTAGATTTACTATACAAAATAAAATAAAAATTAGCCTTCTGACTTTTCCCATTGTTTGGACTAGAATCTTAATTTAAGATGTAAACAGAACTGCATATTGCCTGTTGATCTATATTTGGACCTGAATTCTAATGGACTCTGTGTTTCCATAATCTACGTACTCCAAGAATATTGCGCCCCTTCTCCTGGGAGTTGGTAAAAGTTCGACCAAGGAAATGAAATCAGTTTGTATTATATGATGAGTGCTGCATGTGTTTGAACTCTTCTTGAAACCAAATGCTAATAGTGGGAAATCCTATCTCATGGGCGTGATAGTCATTTATCATGGAAAATTCAGCATCTTAAATTAACTGTCTGTTACTCGACTTGTACTTGGTATGTCTAAGAGCTTTAGACTTCTGAAACTGTTAAATTTCTACCTGATTTCAATGGGATCTTTGTCATTGTTTCAGCAGAACCCACTATAGCTTATATTGTTTCTCTATGGGAACCCATGATATATGGGGTCTACCTAGAGATCAATTTTGTGTTTCTCAACTCGGCATACGTTTTCTTTATTTTATTTAGTCTCTAGTGGGTAACATTTTCGTGCATTAATACATGGAGAAGGGGATGCTGGTTTTTCGCTTTTACTCCTCTTGAGCCACTCATCCTCTTTTCATTTAAAACATTGGCAGATTTGTACTCAGCGCTCATGGAAAAGGCCTTATGGTGTTGGTCTGCTGGTAGGTGGTTTGGATGAATCTGGAGCCCACCTCTATTACAACTGTCCAAGTGGCAACTACTTTGAGTATCAAGCTTTTGCAATTGGGTCTCGTTCACAAGCTGCAAAGACATACTTAGAGCGCAAATTTGAAAATTTCAGTGGCTCTTCACGAGATGATCTATTGAAGGACGCTCTATTTGCAATAAGGGAAACTTTACAAGGAGAAAGGCTCACGAGTTCCATATGCACGGTTGCTGTGCTAGGAGTAGGAGAAGCATTCCAGATATTGGATCAAAAAACTGTACAAGCACTAATAGATGCATTTGATATAGCGGGGGAAGAAGTTCCTACTACTGAGGCTGCTGCTCCGGACCAAGTTCCACCCGATTCAGGTCCTGCTGC
The DNA here is from genome assembly GCA_020205505.1 of Panax japonicus. Classification (NCBI taxonomy): domain Eukaryota; kingdom Viridiplantae; phylum Streptophyta; class Magnoliopsida; order Apiales; family Araliaceae; genus Panax; species Panax japonicus. Next base: position 2,243,228 of record CM035093.1, on the reverse strand, counting down.
TGACCAAGGAGCCCCAGCCGAGCCAGGTGTGGCTCCTATGGATATTTGAGGATGTGAGAGCTATATTGCCTTAATCTCTAGTCGGTACTTGTCACTGGAACCCTAATGCTAAAGAGAGTTTAAGATTAGCACCATTATGCCCCAGGGAACAAAACATGATAGTTCTTTTCCATCCCTTTTGGATGTTGCCTCCATCTTATATTCATGACATTAACCAAAACTTATGTAGTCAATATTATTGCGTAAGCAAAATATTGTTACCAGATTATAAATATTGATGAATCTGTTTATGCCCGTGCAAACATGAGAACATCCATTTTTTACTGAGACAATATGCCCAATGTTTTGTGTTGCGTGAACCCAAAAAGTGGGATCTGGTGCCTTCTTGTTTGAAATACCTTGAAACAATAAACAGAAAAGGGTTTCTCGAGGTACATAAACATAACCACTTCTTCTGTCATCCAAGAAAAGCAAATGCCAAAATTCTAATACACTTTAAAAAAATGAGCCTCAGTTCCTTACTTGAAGATTTACACAAGGGGGTTTCCACACATAAATGCTGCAAAAACGTGACTCAAGGATATGGCGTAGCAATTTCAGAACTAGCGTAGTTACAGACAAATAAAAGAAACAATGATGAGATGCTTTATTAGCTGCGGAATGTATCACCTAGTAAATATCAAAGCAATAAAACAATGTAATGAAATTACAACAAAGCAAGTAATAAATTAAGATGTACACCACAAGCATACCTGATTTCCCATGAACAAAGTGACATCTATCTCCAAAGGGGCACTGACCCGTGATCTCCCACTTACTGCAGATCTTTGTCTTCCAAAATGTCGGCTTCATGTTAACTCGTAAAGCATCCGAACTGGCGTTTAAATGCTTATTTACTTCAGCTTGATAAGTGTCACTTCTATGCTCCATCACCAGTCCCATGGTTCCAATGCTTATTGCAGAGCTTTCCCTGGGCAGGGGCATTGAGATATCATTCTTAAATTTTGATGGACTTTCATGTAGGAAGTTGCACTTTTCCCCAATATTTTATTTTCCATCAAATATACCAGTCACAGCCACTTCGTAAGGTCATGCACATATGTGTGCTAGAAAAGCGACATAATGATTTATATTATATTCAAGTAATATATTTTGCGACATTTGAGTCATTCTGTAGTCGATTGTCGCAGCCGCACTTTTCCCATAAACATTCTGTTCTTTTTGTAGGAATTCTGCTTTAATTTTCAAATAGGAATGAAAACTCATTTATTGTGTTATAGCTCTAAAACTGCACTCCAATCTGTCTCTCTTGTTTTTATTATTATTATTACATTTTCCTGGGCATAAAAATTTGGATGGTTAGATTATGCACTTTCTGAAGTTTCTCATGGGAAAGTTGCTATACAAGTGATTTTGTTCGTCTCCTTTCATCATCAGAGGTGCAGGTGCCTGGTGGCCGCATTGAGGACGAGGAAATGTTGGATATTGGCTCTATACGGATAAAGGCTCTCCCGCTTCCTGTAAATGATGTACGGCCGCCTAGGAAGATGGAGGTTAGTGGTACCACAAAAGAATGTGGGGAGAATAATAATAAGGGCTTATCATCGAAGTGGAAACTACATAGAAAGATCAATTGCATCTATGGTGATTGGCCTGAAGATCTTATTCCACCCGAGAATTTGCCAAGCCCAATGGTCGGATGAGTCCCATATCTTGCTTAAGTTGCTGTAGGAAAAATGTTCTTGAGCAAATTTGAAAATTGGTTTCTCTTTTGCTTCCTAGAATTTCACAAATGTGTATGGATGGTTATGCTCTTTTGTATGCAGCAGTTCTGTAATTTTTTTTTACTGAAAACTCAGTAAGAGTAATATTTGGCTTGGCAGCCATCTGTTAATCCTTGTCCTAGAATGAGATTTGCAAGACATGTTAGCAGAAATGAGGTTACAATTATGTTTGGCACCATGGACGACAACACTTTCTAGTTGGATGTTTTTTTTTTGTAGTTTCATAGGTGCAAAACTGCCTCTCTAGAACTCCTGTTTTAATTTATACTTGATTAAACTCCTTGGCGGACCAGTTTTATCAAGTACTATCCATTTGTGTTGTGGAGTTTGCTTTATACTTGAAGAGTTGTGCATTTAGTTCACCATATTGTGAAGGTATTTGCAACTGATTTTGGTGGTCCATTTGATAAATAAAATTGAAAACAGGAAATATGAAAAGAGTAAAATCTATACTTGGACAGACCAGGGAGATGATGCCTGATGGTTAATTGGTTACATTGGCATCCTTTGGTTTTCACAGTTCATGACGTCTCTTGGATAGTCTTCTATGGTCCTAATGTCCTATATTCAGGATTCGGGCTGATCAATTTCATATGGCAGCGAAGCGGTTTGACACATTCAGCGTAACCACCATTCTTATCAAAGCAGTGCCGCATAATTGCGCTCTCATACGGTTTTTTAAAACTTACACAAGAAGTGACAAAGAATGATAGTTGGTAGTAGTAGAAAACTTTAATGTATTTCCAAAAAGAAATTTCAGGAGATGAGCTTCTTTAAAAATCTAATAGCAGTAGTTAAAAGAGTTGGTATACAAGTAACCATTTATTAAAGCTATATTCCCTTCATCAGGAATGCCCTTATGGTTAATATCATTTTAAATAAATTTGTAAACAAAAATTCTCATAAACATCAAGATAACTATATGCTCAAAGGGCAACTTAGAAGTAGCCGCTCTTTGCCTTGGTAAGAGTGACAATTGGCCACTAAACAATCATTTGCATAATGAAAAATACATGTCTTCAGCACATCTGCGAACCCATTATTCTTCTATTTCAGATGGCATTATTTACCAAGACAGGGACAGAAAGTCCTTTGGAATTCATTTGTTTATACATCCACTGCCAGTTCTCCGGTGACACCTCACCCCCAAGAGAACGAATGACGGACCCACCACTGCATGAACACACTCTGAAGCATTCCTCAAGTGAAAGCCCCTTTACCAATCCATATAAAAACCCACCCGCAAACAGGTCTCCAGCTCCCGTGGCATCAACGGCCTTAGTCTCCCCAATAGCTGGAACTCGAACAACCTGAGACAGTGATAAAGTTTCATAGGGTATTCAAAATGACTCACAATACAGACTTGCATGTTTTTAGCTTAAGTTGCCACCAGCTGACTTTGAATTCCAAATTTTTTCAGTTCTTTTTTTGTTTTTTTGTTTTTTTGTTTGGGGGGGGGGGGGGAGGAGGGGATTGCAATTATATCTTAGACTCACTAACCTCTTCTTTATGCTTCACAATACACCCATTAGGCCCTAATGTCACCACAGCCCATTGGCAGTATTTGGCTAAGAACTCAAGTGCAGCCTCAGGATCAGCAGCTTCTTCCCCCCTAAATAGTAATAAGGGACATCAAACGCATTTACTACAGACTGCATCAAACATGACATTCACCAAAACAATGATAAATACAACTTAAAGCTCCTTTTTCTTTTTTCATTACAAACTGTGTTAGCATGATATGTTAGGCCAGTAACTGACAGTCACCTCAGCAGTTCAGTCGCTTCATCCTCGTTGGCAAAACAAAGATCTATATTTCCCGACTCCAGTAACTGTAGAAGTGGTAGTCTAAACTTCCTAACCATCTGGCCAAGGATAGAAGTATCAGATAATAGATCCAGAGATTGTATTTATAAGCAACCAATACAACAAAGACAAAGTTTGATGCAATGGAATCATTTAACTTTATTCTGTTTATACACATTGCCCCACGAAAAAATAAAGTAGCATTACCAAATGAATTGAAATATATCAGTTACTTTTTATAAGTCATCCAAATATAGAAGAAATCAAATGGAACACTTTTCATATATGATAAAGCATGTGAAAATTATTACCTCAAAACTAGCCAAATCTAGGGAGATAGAAAGGCCCTCTTGTTTGGCAATTTGAATAGCTGCATGAATAACTTCTAAATTGTATACGCTATACCTCAGTAGCAACCACTGTAACATTAGGACATTATATAAGAACACAGGTGGCATTCTCTCTGGAGGCTACAAGCTTTTTGAATTTGTAGCCACCAGTACAAAATGTAAGGGAAAAAAAATTAAAGTTCATAGTTTTATTTACAAAGAAACAGACATCAGTATATAGGACAAATGTAATAATCTAATTATCAAAGAACAGATTAACATCAAACATTCAGATGAAGAAGAACAACAGTAGATACAAAAAAAGTAAAACAAAGGGAAGGAAAAGTATACACCATAGGCAGTTAACAAAAAAATTCTATGTAGGATATGTCTAACCTTGGAACCTTTAAAATCCTCTCTTGTTAATTCATCTGCCTGACAAAGGACAACATGATATAACACATGTAAGCTCAACTTGATCTGCAATCTGCAAAAACCTTAAAAATTACAATGACTTAGCTTAGACTACATAAATAGTATGCACCTGGACTTTAACAGCACTAGAGAGACAGGGTCTCATTGTGCGATTCCCCAATGCATCAACCAGGCAAACACACTGTGCCAATTGCAAGTAAGTTTTCAGCACTTCACATCCAATAAATTAATGAAGTAAATGAAAGAAATAAGATACATTGGTAGAGGCAGTAGCATGACACTGACCTGGGCAGTGTGTCCGCTCTTCATCCGCAGTCTTGAGAGGTTCACTCCATAAGAGCTCATGTTATTTATGAACAAGTAGCCTTGCTCATCATTTGCAAAGGCCCCAATTATTCCACAAGAGACTCCAAAGCCAGCAGCTAGGCCTCTAATAGTATTAGCTACACTCCCTCCGGCTATAGTCTTTGTAGGAGACAGATCACTTGGAGAAGAGAAGATATGGGTATTAACCTCACTGAGAATATGCTTAAGCTCTTCCACGGCAACCTAAGAATAGAAAATTATGTTCTTAGATGGCCCAACAACCTACTATTTTTCCTTTCATCAAAAGGAATGAATAGGAAGGGGGGTTGATGATTCAACAAAAATATATTTAGTTTGCAACTGAATCTCAAAATGGAGACGCCCACAAAAAGAATAGGAAGACAAGGAGCCTAAAAAGAAGCAGAAGGAATAGTGAAAAGTGAATCAATCATTTACCGCTATTAATTAGACTTAGAAGATTGAGAAAAAATATAAACAAAATACAAAGATGGGTTCCAAAAACCAAAGAAAAAGGCAGATTGAAGAAGTAACATCCAAATCTCAATACAAGAGAACTTAACTCTGTATTGCCACTTGTTGACTGTTGTAGAGGGATAGAAGGCACTTGGACCCAAATAACTATTGTAATATCACTATATCAATAATGACATCAAAGCAGCCAAAAATTCATTAGCTGTGTGGCTAAAGAAAGTACTGGTTGAAAAAATGATTGGCCATTGCTGTACACTGCAACAATTACTTGTAATAAATCTGGAGAATTATGTTTCAGAATTGACAACGATAGGCACAAAGAATTACTGATTAGAAGATGGTGAGCAATTGGTTTATACTAACATGAGACTTCAAATTCGACAAAATACAATAACAAAGTAAAACAAACAAGAAATCTAAAGGTTGTTGAAAACAAATTTCCAATAAGTATATGAAGCAATTTGTGTAAACAATTCCAATTATATACTGACATTATCTAGATCAATTTTGTCACAACTGTTGGATATTTTCATTATCTAAAAATATATAATAAATATATTATATGTTATCCATGTAACCAACAATTAATATTGGTTTAGTTGGATAAGAGAGAGGTGTTGATATTAAGGACTTGAGTTCAAGTCATGGCAACAACATTCTTTATATATATATATATATATATATATATATATATATATATATATATTTTAATAAAATTATAAAAGGCCAACAATAATAAAAGCAACGGAAATATCAGTTTCAAACGGACGGGCCAACGGTCAGTTTCCAACGGTAATATTCCAACTGTTCAATTGGCGGGACATCCCAACATTGGAATTGGAATACGTGCCAAAAATACATAATGACGTATCCATAATTGGGATACGACCAAATTATTAGGATACGACCTAACATCAGAATTGGAACGACATATCCCATAATTGGGATATGACCTGGGATACGGTGGGAAACCTATAAATAGGTCAGAAATCCACCCAAATAACTTAACTGAAAATTATTCAATCCTTTCCAAGTTCTTAAGAAAAATTATTATTCTATACATTTTTCTTGTTATAATTTTCTTCTTTCATTAATAGTTTAGCACTAGATTTGTTCCTACACAACAAATTCTAGTACAAAATAAAATCTAGGCATGTCTTATCTTGGGAGACTAATTCGCAGTAACCCTATGTAACAAAAGTAAGGGGCGAATATAGTCTTAAAGAAAGAGTGGTCAACCATTCGATTCAGGCAGAAATATTGTTATTCTATATCTTACTATATAACAAATTTATCAACAATCTTAAGACTATATTACCATGGAGGACAACAATTCAAAAAATAGCTTGAATCAAATTAACAAACTCGAGAAGTTTGATGGATTATTCTTCAGACGTTGGAAAAACAAAATGTATTTTTGCTTAACGGCATTAAAAATCTCTTGTGCTAAATGAGGAGGAAATTGAAAAAACGGAAAATGAGACACCGACAGAAATGAAGAATCGAATAAAATGGGAACAAGATGACTTTATGTGTAAAGGGTACATTTTAAATGCACTATCCAATTCATTGTACGATGTGTATGAAGCCAAATTCATGGAAAAGACGACAAGGAAATTATGGGAGGATCTCGACAACAAATACAAAATTGAGGACGCCAGAAATAAAAAATTTCTAGTAAGTTCATTATTAGATTATCAAATGATAGATAACAAATCTGTTATGCTGCAACTACATAAACTTCAAATTATTATGAATCAAATTGTGTCGGAAGGTCATAGCCCTTGACGAAGGATTTCAAGTATCGACAATCATTTCAAAGTTACCATTTTCATGGAAAGATTGTCGAAAGGAATTGAAACTAAAGAAAGATGTAATGACTATGCAAGAACTTATTAAATTTCTCCAAGTTGAAGAAAATTCTCGAAACTTGGATAAATTAGAAATAAAAAATAAAAGTGTTAAAGCTCTTGTCATAGAAAATGCATTTAAACCAAGGGGCAACAATAAAAGAAAGCGTGGTGGTCAACATAGCACTTCTGAAAATAAAAAACCGAAAGGTACTTGTTGGAAGTGTGGTAAGCCAGGACATTTCAAGAAACAATGTACTTTGTACTTGAAACAAAGGCAACAAAAGAATGACCAAGCAAATATGGTAGTCAATGAGGATATTGTTGCTATGATCATGGAGACTAACATGGTTGGAAATGACATGGAATGGTGGATCGATTCTGGAGCAACCAAGCATATTTCCAAGAATAAAGCAATATTTAAAGCCTATGAACCTATGAAGGATAGTCAAGAACTATTCATGGGAAATTCATCAACTGCAAAAGTGATGGGCAAAGGCAAGGTGGTTCTCAAGTTGTCATTCGAGAAGAAAATTACTCTTAATGATGTTCTTCATGTTCCAGAAATTAGGAAAAACCTTGTATTTGTTAGTCTTTTAAACAAACATGGCATAAAAGTCTTGTTTGACGCTAATTGTATTGTATTGTCTAAGAATCCATAGTTGTTACGGCGCCACGACGAGTCATGGCGGTAGCCGATTGCCTGGACGCCTAGGCGACAAGGTGACCGCCATGGCGTCTGTAAGGCGACAAGTCGTTTACAATGTGCAATTTATATATTATTTATTTTACTTAACAATTATATTAGCAATAAAATTTCATATACATTAAAACTCAAAACATAATACTATGAAATAACATTAAAGGCATAATTATGTAAATACAATAAAAAAATATAAGACAAATTGTATTAATGATTCAATATATATAAGACAAATTTCATCTCCTTTTGAAAATAAAGTAAACAACATTTTTAATAACACAATTTTTGCAGTAATAATGCATTGGATGTACACAAAATTAGATGAAGTTACATTACTTATACATATATACAATATATATACTGAACCAGAACAACCACTGCAATCCTTCTATACATTGAAAAAAAAACAACCACCAGTGCACTGCACAATTATGAAACTTAAATAATATCCAATGCATTTTATCTGTATATTGAAAAAAAACATCCAGCATTTTATCTATACATTGAAAAAAAAACATTGCACTGTAAATATATAAAACATAAATATATATATATATATAAATAAATTTATATATATATATATTTATAATTGTGTAGGTGGCTGTCTATGTGACAAATTGTGGAGAGTGGACTGTGGAGACTATAGTGTAAAAGAAGCAAGATAAGATAAACATATATGAAACGAAAGAAGAAGCAGAAAGAGAACCCCCCCCCAAAAGAAGCTCATCCTCAGTTCACTGTCACAGACGCAGAGAAGAAGAAAGAGAAAAAAGATAAGAAAGAAGATAAACCTGAGTAATCTCGCCGTCGCCAGAGCTGTGTCGCCTCGCCGAGTCGCCGGTTGGTCGGTACTGGCCATGGTAATCTCTCGATCGATCGATCGTTCTCTCCCCCATTGCCCCTTCTAATCTTTTACTTCTACTTCTGTTGTCTCCTCTATCGTGATTAGATTTAGGGCATGACAAAACGACGTCGTTTTATTATTATTTTTTAACTCAGCAGACCCAACAAAGGAAGGCACTCGACAGCTCGTCTACGTCGTCGTCCATGGCGACAACTATGTTTCCTAAGCGCTCGCCTTTCAATCATCCCTTAAGTCGTCCTATCGCCTTGCTTGCATCGACCGACTGGACGCTAAGGCATCGCCTAGGCGACGCCGTAACAACTATGTATGAATCTAATGGCATGTACAAACTAAATGTTATTAATGAAAATTCATCTTTTGCTTATATGATTTCTACTTTTAATGTTTGGCATGCTAGATTAGGACATGTAAATTATAAAAGTATGTGTAACATGAGTAATCTTAGTTTAATTTCTAAGATTAATTTTTCTGATTTAGAAAAATGTGCTATGTGTTAAATCTAAAATTGCCAAGAAGCCTTTTAAAAAAGTAGAAAGAAATTCACAATTATTAAAATTAATTCATTCCGATATTTGTGAATTTGAGAGCATATTAATCTATGGGAGGTAAAAGATATTTTATAACATTTATAGATGATTGTTGTAGATACACTCAAGTTTATTTGTTAAGGATTAAAGATAAGGCTTTAGAAAAATTTAAAATTTACAAGGCTGAAGTTGAAAATCAATTAGATCGAAGAATTAAAATTCTTAGATCAGATAGAGGAGGGGAATACTTCTCTTATAATGATTTTTGTGAGAATTATGGTATAATTCATCAAACTACATCCGCTTATAGTCCTCAACAAAATGGAGTGGCAGAAAGAAAAAATAGGACACTTGGAAAAATGATTAATACATTACTTCATACTTCTGGTATGCCTAAAAATTTATGGGGGGAAGCATTAATGACTGCTTGTTATATACTTAATCGTATACCCCATAAGAAAACTAATATTACACCTTATGAATTGTGGAAAAAGAGAAAACCCTCTCTTGACCATTTAAGGGTGTGGGATGTAGAACATTAGTAAGGTTAACTGATCCTAAAAGGCCTAAACTTGGTGCTAAAACAATCGAGTGTGCTTTTATAGGCTATGCACAAAATAGCAAAGCCTATAAATTTATGACCATGGAATCCACAGATTCTGTTAGCCAAAATATAATTTTGGAGTCTAGAGATGTTGAGTTCATTGAGAATTCTTTATTTAGGAAAAGGTCAAGAGAAGACACTGATAAAAGAGGATCAAGAAATAGTTCATCATGGAACAAATGATGAAATGGAACTTACTACATCTACTGAAGAAATAGAACCAAGAAGAAGTAAAAGAACAAGGATAGAAAAATCTTATGACCCTGATTTCTACATGTACCTAGTAGAAGGAAACAGGGATGTTATTGTTTCTTCTAGTGTTTTTGTGACTGAGCATGATTCTAGAGATAAAGATCCATCGATTTTTAGAGAAGCTATGTCCTCTCAAGATTCAGGTTTTTGGCAAGAAGCCATTAATGATGAAATAAATTCTATCATGGGTAACAAGACTTGGGTCTTGGTGAATTTATCTCCTGGTTGTAAACCCATTGGCTGTAAATGAATTGTTAAAAGGAAAAGAAAATCAGATGAATCCATTGATAAGTATAAGCTAGATTGGTAGCCAAAGGTTTTAAGCAAAAAGAAGGAATTGATTAGTTTGATACATATGCTCCAGTAGCAAGAATTAGTACCATTAGGTTATTAATTGCATTAGCATCAATTCATAAACTTGTTATATACCAAATGGATGTTAAAACTGCTTTTCTAAATGGTGACTTAGAAGAGGAAGTCTATATGGAACAACCAGAAGGGTTTGTTTTGAAAGGTCAAGAAAGAAAAGTCTGTAAACATATTAAATCTTTATATGGCCTAAAACAAGCACCTATGCAGTGACATAGAAAATTTGACCAAATAATTGTTTCAAATGGATTTAAAATAAATGAATCAGATAAAAGTGTTTATTTTAAGTTTAGTAAAAGTTTTGGTGTTATAATTTGTTTATATGTTGATGATATGCTTTATTTTTGGTACTAGTGAAAAGGTAGTATTAGAAACTAAAACATTTTTGTCTGCTACTTTTGATATGAAAGATATGGAGGAGGCTGATGTAATTTTAGGTATTAAAATTGTACGGTTTCAAGATACCATTTCTTTAACTCAGTCTCATTATATTGAGAAATTGTTAAAGAAGTTTAATCACGAGAATTACAAGATAACCTCTACCCCATATGATCATTCTGTTAAGTTATTTCCAAATAAAGGAAATAACATATCTCAGTTAGAGTATGCAAGTGTAATTGGTAGTCTAATGTATGCAATGCAATGTACTAGACCTGATATAGCATTTGTAGTAGGAGTATTGAGTAGGTTTACTCATAATCCAGGTCAGGTTCATTGGGATGCAGTATCAAGGATACTTAAATATCTTAAAGGCACAATGAACTATGCATTATGCTATACAGGATACCCAGCTGTGGTAGAAGGGTACACTGATAGCAAACTGAATAACAAATTCGGATGAAATAAAATCTACAAGTGAATAGATATTCACTTTAGGAGGAGGAGCAATTTCTTGGGGTTGTAAGAAACAAACCTTGATAACACATTCAACTATGGAATCTGAGTTTATTGCAATATCAACTGTTGTAAAAGAAGCCGAATGGCTTAAGGATTTATTATTTGAGATATACCACTTTGGCCCAAACCAATGGCAACTATATCAATATATTGTGATAATGAGGTAGCATTATCACGGTCTTATAACAAGGTTTATAACGGGAAGTCTAGACATATAAGTTTAAGACATAGTTATGTAAGGGAGCAAATCAATAAAGGGGTTGTTACCTTTAACTATGTTAAGTTAAAGGGAAATTTGGCAGATCCTTTCACAAAAGGCCTAGGCAAGGATGTAATATGTAAGACTTCCAGGGAGATGGGTTTAAAGCCTTTAAATGAGAGGTAATATATAAGTGGAACCCAACTAAATACTAGAGTAACTAAATACTAGAGTAACATTTAGTATATTAGTTCAATGGAAAAATACTTATAGTAATAACCAGTTATACACTAGACAAGTACGAAGAAAAAAATTCTTCAAAACCATCTCAAAGATAGTGTATGCTTGTATGGAGAACAAAGAGGGTAGGGTAAACCTTTAATGAATCTATGTCCGGTTTGGAGAATGTAGATCATACAAGTGCATCTAATTAGATTCACCTATGTAAGTGAAGAAAGTGGGCCGCTTCTGCAAGACATAAGGCTTATCTCTAAGTCACTTACGAAACCCAAGAGGTAAACACAAGGCCATAAATGTGTTGGGTTTCCTTAAACTATAAGAGATATAGTATATGTCTATAGAGCAAGATATCACTTTAAGATTTTTTAGTTCAAAGCTCACGCTACTAAAAATTCAGATATTTTGTGAAATAGACTATGTAAAGGTTCAAGTCGACACCTATTACTTATGTATACTATATTTAATAAGAGAAAGAAGAATGTCAAAGGAAAAGGATTGGAGGATTATGAAAATAGGGGAGGATTGTTGGATATTTTCATTATCTAAAAATATATAATAAATATATTATTTGTTATCCATGTAACCAACAATTAATATTGGTTTAGTTGGATAAGAGAGAGGTGTTGATATTAAAGACTTGAGTTCAAGTCATGGCAACAACATTCTTTTATATATATAATACAATATATATATATATATATTTATATATATATATATTTTAATACAATTATAAAAGGTCAACAGTAATATCAGTTTCCAACGGACGGTCAATTTCCAACAGTAATATTCCAATTGTTCAATTGGCGGGCATATCAATGGAATTGGGGACATCCCAACATTGAAATGGAAATACGTGCCAAATTATTGGGATACGACCCAACATCATATCCTATAATTGGAATACGACTAAATTATTGACTAAATTATTGGGATACGGTGGGAAACCTATAAATAGGTCAGAAATCTACCCAAATAACTTAACTGAAAATTATTCAATCCTTTCCAAGTTTCTATATATTTTTCTTGTTATAATTTTCTTTCATTCATTTATAGTTTAGCACTAGATTTATTCCTACATAACAAATTCATTCTAGAACATAATAAAATCTGGTAATGGTTGAATATAGTCTTAAGGAAAGAGCGAAACAACCAAATATCTCAGTGGGGGGAAACCCCAGAAACAGTAAAGAACTGAAAACACAGAAACTGTGATCCTGCATTTATTTCCCTGAAAGATTAAAGTGGCGGCATTAACCTCAGAGAACGCAGAATGAACATTAGTATGGAGAAGCTAATAATTCGTAGCAGATTAACCAATTCATTAAAATCCCAGAAATAACTAAACAATTAACGTCTGGGTATAATAGCCAGGGGGAGAGGGAGGGAGAGTACCGGGAAGGAGCCACCGGGATCACCGAGAATTAGGGAGAGGAGAGTGGAATCGACTCTGGCCACGTGGTCCACCAGAGCAGCAGGTTGGAGGCCTAGTATCAGAGGAGGAGGAGGAGGAGGAGCAACCCTTTCTTCTTCATTCTTCGTGTGGGTGTGGGTGTCCAATTCTGCTCCCATAACTTCTCAGGATGAAGACGAAGATGAAGAATATGAATCTTCCCCTCCTTCCCTCGCTCCCACCCTTTCTATGTAGCGGCGTAGTTAAGAAAATGATAACAGTAAAACTGTAAAAATAAATGCTCTCTTAAGGAGTTAAGGTTGTGTTTGTGTAACTATTTTTTTTCCATTTTTTATTCTCTCTTTCAATTATTATTATTATATATGAATCCCTTTCAGAAACGGACTATAGGAACGGACCAGCAACGTACAAAAGCAAAAAAACCAACGCAAATACTGAGAGGGAAAAAACACGCGGTTTAAAACGTTTTGGGTTAAAAACCCATTTGAAAATTTGTCTCAACCATTTCTCGTATTCTCAGAGCCCTGTCTCAACCATTCGCGGAATCGCGAATTCTGAGAACCCCTTTCCCCGATTCTCTCTCAAAGTCCCTTCCCCTGATTCTCATAGCGTTGTGGTTTGGAAATCGCCAGAAATCGCCGGACATCGACTAGAACAGAACCAGAACTAGGATTCTCTCAAAGCCCCTTTCAATAGCCGGTTTGAAGCTAGGGTTTGCAAATCGTAAGGTCAGTAGGATGATTTGCATATGCGTTTGATACAAATTTCTAATATCACCAAACTTTGATTTTTGGGATATTTGTTTAATTGGAGTTGTTTTTGAAATTGGGTATCTTTTCGAGTCATCCTAATTTGGTCTGCCTACTTACTTTGCTTCATTTCTTCATCTTCTCCATTAAAGAGAAAATGCAGGAAATGTGAGGGCGAAGTTCATCATAGAAGCAACAAATCATCCTACTGATCCTGAAGCAGACGAGGTAACAATGTAGGAAATTAAGTAAATGTGATTTTTTTCCTTTCCAAGTTATGAAGGTTTGATTTACTTGAATTTTTGGGTAAATGAAAATTGATCTTATTTGCATTCTGAAGTTGGGTGCACACTTCTTATTATGTGTCGAACCGTGATGATAATCTGCTGTTCTTGGAAACTGAACATGGAGCCATAAGTTATAATCTGTGTTAACTTGTATGAGTATGTTTTTGGGAGGAAATACCAGTTCTTCTCTAATAAAACAAGTAAACAGTAGAGTTAGGCATTACAAATATCCAACCATAATAGAAGCCAACAATTACAAATTAACAATCATCACAAGTAGTGCTAGCCAGCCATTACAAATATCCAACCAAACATGAATAACAAATTAACAACCATTTTTAAAAAATAAACAGCAACAGCAGCAAAACATCAACCGTTGCACACTAGATATGGTATCATACAAGACGTACTAGATTCCTTTAAAACAAAGGCAATTGGCACAAGTTATTAGTTAGTTATTACTATATATGCCTCTGACCTGATGATCTCTTGAATCACAAAGTGGAGCAAGGTGGTCTTCCCATTCGTTCCCTTTATATCTATTAATTTCAACAGTGTATCAAGTTTGAAAGCTCTTGCATCGCCACGATTAGTGCCAATGTTCATGCGGTTTTTTGTCCTCAGAACTGCTTCAGTTTGAGGAATAACCGACTGTTCTTAAATTCTTCACTTGCTGCCTGATCATGTTGGTGATAGTTTTAGAATTTTTCAATTCTTCAATTTTTTTACTGATAATGTGAATCCCTTGATATTTTTACTTGATTATAAGAATTCATTGTTCGGTTGATGCTAAATTTTCAAATTTTTTCTTATTGTCAGTCCTGGCTCAACTCATAAATGGTACGACAAGTATGCGTATATATGCATTGGACACTCTGCTTTGCTTGAACCAATAACACTGGCTCCAAAAAAGTGAATGGAGAGCGGCACAACATCTACACAACCTGAATACTTAGTTTTTTCACTAGCTGACATGGGAGGAACATCTTCAAATAGGATTAAAAGATTTAGATACATGTTTGTAACAAAGCAAAATTTATGTGAATGTAGAATCTTCACTGCTTATGTATCCTATTTGGAGAGTCCGGATCAGGGGCTTACCCTGATCCTTGCATCATTTGCTCACCTATATAAATAGAATTTTGTTACCAACTGATAATGAAGATAAGTTTTTTGTTGCTACTTTGCCTGGGTTTTCAAATTTCTGGAAAAGAAAGTGGTTATTATTGGTACAGTGCATTTGAAAGGTTGGTTCATAATCTATCCATTTAAAATTTATGAATGTTAGACTTGAATGCCAGTGGTTAGGCTTAGGCTATGGTCATTGCCATGAAAGTATCATAGCATGCCAAAAAATAGTACTATATGGTAGTGTGCAGTATGGAGCAATTTACAAGTATAAATTTATAATTTACAATTTACAAGTATAAAAAAGGTTGATTCTTTGTAGATTGTGAATATCAGTGTTGATATTTTCTCTCCCCAAGTGTTACCCACTTGTTCGCAAATCAAAAGAACAATGTACCGCACAAAAGATTAAATCAAAGGAATAAAAAATTTTAGTTTCCATGTTTATGTGCGTTTATGGAAACTATAGATTTTAGCACTTAGTCACATAAAGGACCTTGTTTATTTCAAGACTGTATAAAATAAAAGGTCATTTCTTAGAAATAATGTGTACAATTTGCAGGTCTAGCTATATTACTCTGGCCATTGTTATGCTCCATGGTAACAAGTATTAATCTTTACCTTCCGATTTGCAACAAGTTCTCTTTATAGGACTTTTTACCTTCCAATTTGTAACAAGTTCGCTTTGATTCGGAACATGTTCGCTTTGAGAGAGAGAGAGAGGGGGGGAAGAGTTAGAGAGAGAGCGGATGGTTGCATCTGAAAAAATAATGGGTTTTATTTTCTTCTTAATTTGACCCATTTCCAACTCACGTTTTTGACCCGCATGTTTTTTTTGTTTCCACGACTTTTTTACTTATGTTATATATATATATATATATATATATATATATATATATATAGAGAGTCCGGATCCAGTCCGGGATCCCGGACTCTACTAAAATACGGACCATTTTTTTTTTTTTTTGAAACAAAAAAAAAAAAATTATGAAATTGAAATTTTTCCATAATACAGTGTTTTGGGCGTGATTTGGATGCCTATAACGAAATATGTCTGTACAGTCTGGGCAGACTGTACATACATTGGTTGGCGTAGGTATTAAAAACACACCCAAAACACTGTATTTTGGAAAAATTTCAGTTCCATAATTTATTTTTTTTTTTTAGTTGTTCTACCAAAAAAAATAAATAAATAAAATTTTGGGGTCCGGATTTGATCAGGACCAGGAGTCCGGACCTGATCCGCTGTGTATATATATATATATATATATATATATATATATATATATATATATATATATATATTCACATACACAGTGTATGCATGTCAAATAACTAATTCAATGTCACTATTTATGTGAAGTGGTCAAGTGGATGTTACAAATTAACTTTTTTTTTTTTTTTTTTTTTGATCTTTCTAATAACACAAATTATTTTATTATGTGTTCAAGTAATATGAATCACTTTCAAATTTAATATTTTTGAACGGTTGAAAGTTAAAATAGTTTTAATTAGGGGACGCATGAATATTATCAAAGGGCACACATATATTTAAATAAAAATATTAATGAAATTACTCTCTTCATTATACAACAAAAGTGTGACGCCCCCAAAATAGGTATACATCACCTATTCTGAGTCTTCAAATACATGATACAGAATACAAATACAAATTAATTATACAACAGTCGTATAAAATACGATATAACATAATCTAAGAGTTTTAATAAGAATATTTTTATCTAGACAAAATTCACACTCAATGGAGTACTCATTACATTTATTGTCACACTATTTAACAGAATAGTGAGGACTACTAATGCTATCATCTGGACCGTTACTCCGTTCCCCGACTAGTCTCGGCTACGTTCTCATTTCCTGAAGAGAACAGTGAAAGAAAGGTAAGCACAACTAGCCCGGTAAGAAATATTGTTAACCTTCAACAGTGTTAAAATGATACAATATAACAAACATCAAGTTTAACTACAGCGGAACAAGCAATCCATTAAAAGAGTCAAGTAGAGAATAAAATCTACTATATTTTATTATTTAAAAGGTTTTCATCACTTTTATCGCTGGGACTCAGCTTAATAAATAATCCACATTATCCTTGCACTACGACCAATGATATTCATTAGTATCACAACCACAAATTATCAATGCACTACGGGCTAAGGATATTCGTGTATTCATCAATGGTCATGATCATGCCAACAACTGTCCATCAATGCACTACGGGCCAATGAGGACTTTTACCACATCATTTGTAACATTACGGTCATGATTATACCGATTAATCCCTGGTCATAATCATACTAAGTCCATATATGCACTACAGGCCACAAATGACTTTCAACATAATATAAAAATGAGGATGATGACAATGATATAAGAATTCAATAAAACTAAGTTCAAGAATTAATTTATCCAGGAACTAATAACGTCCAAATTGTCAACATGATACTTCTTTGTAGAGTAAAATTCAAGAATGCTCAGAAGAATATTTCCATGAAAAGATACTGGATGAAGCGCAAATATCAAGGAATATTCCACTAATTTCATGGAGTATAGAAGTCAAAACTTTAACCAACTGAGTATAATAAAGAATAGAATAACAAAATAAATCACCATGCATGCGATAGACCGCACTAGACAGGTTATTCCAACAAAATAATAAATAACGGAACCAGGTCAGGCGAAATTCGCACCGACAGGATATTCCAACAGAATACTAAAGAATGGAATAACAACAGAAATCACCATGCATGCGATAGACAGCACAAACAGGTTATTCTAACAGAATAATAATTAATGGAACCAGGTCAGACGTAATATACACCGACAAAATATTCTAACAGAATAATAAATAACGGAACCAGGTGTCATGCGTAAACGCACAGACAGGATGTTCAACAGAATAATAAGGAATGGAATAACAGAAGAATTTTACCATGTATGCGGTACTTCGCATAGACAGGTTATTCCAACATAATGATAAAGAATGGAATAACAGAAGAATTTCACCAAATATAGGGTAGCCCGTGTATACAGGTTATTCCAACAGAATAATAAAGAATGGAATAGCAGAAGTTCTCTTCATGAATACGAAAGAAATAATAACCTATACCTTAGAAAAAATTGGATATAGGAATAGTGAAGTAGCAGAATACTTTTCTTTTTTTCTCTATAGTTTATCTCTCTAGAGTTTCAGTGAATTCGTAAGAAATAATGAAGGAATGAGCTTCTATTTATAGAAGAATGGACTGAATAGTAACAAATTCATGAACGGTCCAGATTGATTTACTTTTGAACGGACGGTCCATATTGATTTACTATGCAATATAAATAAAATATTATAATAAAACAAAATCTTTTAAATAAAATATAATATATTCTATTTATAATCTAATAAAACGAATAACTTTATAAAAGTATTCTGTTTTATATAAAAAAGATTTTACTATGCAAAACACTATGCAGACATTATGCAAATACTATGCATAATAAAATATAATATATTCTAATTATTGTCTAATAAAAAAAATAACTTTATAAAAGTATTCTGTTTTATATAAAAAGATTTTACTATGCAAAACACTATGCATAATAAAATATAATATATTTTAATAATTGTCTAATAAAATAAATAATTTTATAAAAGCATTCTGTTTTATATAAAAAGCTTTTCTATTTTATTACATTAATAATACTAATAAAACAAAATTTATATATATAATAAATATATATATAAACTTTCGTGACTTCATAAAAAGACACCTCAATATATTTAACAACATTTATCATTATTATTATAATTCACAATATTATTCGACCAGGTCGTTCCCAGGAAAGAGGGGGCTTTCCAATAAGAATTTCTCCCTA
Source organism: Panax japonicus (assembly GCA_020205505.1). Classification (NCBI taxonomy): domain Eukaryota; kingdom Viridiplantae; phylum Streptophyta; class Magnoliopsida; order Apiales; family Araliaceae; genus Panax; species Panax japonicus. Next base: position 2,224,113 of record CM035093.1, on the reverse strand, counting down.
TTGGCGTGCAATTAGGTGACCAAACCTCTCTTTGGCAGAACTTCTAGACATCGTTAATATTGCAAATAATAATATTAATAACTCTGTCATCTCAATTATTGATTTAATAATATATAAAATATCGACAATAATTAAATCAAATAACGTGAGATACTATGCAACAATTATTGTAGTAGTAATTGAACAAAACTGAGTGACTTCTCACGTAGGCATCAATAATCAATACCGTGTGCTACTATGCAACCACGCGTATTACTGTATTTTTAACACCGGGTGTTTCAACAATTAACGGTAAAACTTATGCCGTTATTTTCATAAAATATTTTTGTCATTCTCTCAATCCGACAATAATTCCATTGCGAGGTCCACCAATGATTGTGCCATTGTACGAATATTCCCTGCTAAAACGAATATTCTCCGACCAATCGAATATTATATAACAACTTGCGTACTTTGCAAAATTTATAAATATTACCCCCAACTATAACATTATATCAAATTCATTTCATAATATTCAAAAATGATATTTATAGAAAAATCATCTTTATTTATAAAAGTTAGGGTCTTACAAAAAGTCTAATTTATAATATATGTAAATATTAATGATGTATTTTAATTTTATATTTTTAATTAAATGTATTGAGTTGTTAGTTTTATAGTGATGACTTGTAATGAAATTATGATAATTGATTTGAAGATATTATGTCATTTTGTACTACTAGCAAAAAAAAAAAGATTTTTTTTTGTGAAAAAAAATCACAAATGTGACTCTCTTATTGTGAAATATAGGGAATAATAAAATCAACAAATATAGATTCTAAAAGAAATACTTTATTCTAATTTATAAGATCAATTTTGATTTCTGAAAGTCAATTTTAGACATTTTTAAACTTAAAATTGATAAAATTCATTAAAAATAATAAATTTTATAATTAGTGATACTTATTAGATAAAATTTGTTCCAAAAAGTTTGTCGTTTACAACTTTCGAAGAGAATAAATTATTTACTTTCCTATATTACCCCTACCTTCTCTCATTGTCCCAAGAAGTTCTCTCTCTTGTATTAATAGTTTTCAAGTTTTCATAAAGGGGGTAGTGATGAAATTTTAAATAAATTTTATTTGGTAAATGGTACTTTCTTAATCCATGTGCAAAAACCTTAAACGACAATTTTTTAGGAACGGAGGTAGTAATATTTATCATTATATTGATTAAAATAAAATTAATCAATCAATGCTAATTTTATTTTTATTTTTTTTAATTTAACTTTAAAAAATAATTATTGATCTTATATTTTAGAACATAGGTGACATAAAAATATCACAAAATCATTTTTGAAGTTGCTAAATCATTTTTTTATTTTCTAAGAGGGGCATTTTACCGAGATACCCTTTTATTAACAAAAAAAATTTACAAAAAAATAATTATCAAGAGCGGCGGGCATTTGCTGCCTCTTGCGGTCTTGCCCTAGTTTGCATATGCCCTTGGTTGGTTTTAACGCATACAAATATATACAATACTAAAGAAGAAATGATATATTAATTTTTTTAATTATCGGTAACGCTGATAAATATTAATAATAATAATAATTTATTTAAAGTGTTTTTGTGAAAATAAAAATAAAAATTAAAATGGGTATTTAATTTGCGGACATCAGATTAGAAAAGAAAACTGCAGTCCAAACAATGACTTAGTTCATGTCTTTCTATTCGGGATCAAATTCTCGATCACATCCCTTTTCTTGGCGTATAAGTTTCATCGAATTCAATCATATACTCAGGAAAAAGAAAGATAGAAGCATTGATCGTTCGCTTTGAAATCTTGCCCATCCGATTGCCAGAACCCGTGAAACCCTAATTTTACTTTTGCAGGAGGTGAGTCACTCCCTTCCCCCTGAATTATATTGAATATATTTTCTCCCACTATCTGATGGTCTTGTTGATTACCAGAGTTACAATCTTTATCTACTTATAATTGTGAATGACTTGACATATTGGCTTAAGATGCAATCTTTTATCTGTTTAACTGGTTTTCTTGTTCCAATTTTATCTCATTTGCTTATACATGTTTAATGATGTAAGTGAATGTTACATTTGTTTCCCCTGGCTGATTGCTTTTATGTTTACTTGTGAATATGAAAAAGCTAAGTTACTACTTATGTTAGTTCATTAGAAACATAATCTCTGGGTTCTACATTATTAATTACTTCAGATACGAAGGAGTAATATATTCATTCAACTTGGATTAACGATCAGTTTTTTTCAGAATGAAAATGGGTTTCTTTACTGTTGTACTCCAAAGTTATTATATCCCTGAAATTGAGAATTTATTTTATTATTTTTTCTTTTATTCCCGTTTCTCCTTGCTGGAAAATAGAATACGGTAATGATCTTGAAAGTAATGGTTCCGTAAGTTTATTGAGGTTTCATCTCTTTGGTTTAGCAGGAAGTTTAGAGCAATATTTTCCATGGATGGAGTTGGGGGTGAAGGTTCTTCTGCAATGGCTCCTCTAGCTAAATGGAGGAATGATTTCTCAAGGGCGTTTCAATATTATTTGGATAGGTCTACACCTCTTCCGGCTCATAGGTGGCTTGGAACTCTTGTTGTTGCTGTGATATATGCTTTGAGGGTTTATTTTCTTCAAGGGTTCTACATTGTGTCTTATGGTCTTGGAATCTATGTTTTAAACCTGTTGATTGGATTTCTTTCACCTAAAGTTGATCCGGAACTGGAAGCATTAGACGGGGCTGAGTTGCCAACAAAGGAAACTGATGAGTTTAGGCCTTTCATTCGTCGTCTTCCTGAGTTCAAGTTCTGGTGAGATTATCATTTCCCACACGGTCTTACAATGTCAGATGTTATTCTATGGATGGAATTTTTTCCCCACTGCATTATTCTTCGAGTTTGGGTATTCTACCTTATTGGTAGTATGTAATTTATTCCATATATATGCCACATTGACATAATTTGGAGAAGTCATGTTCTCATCATTGTTTACAGACTATAATATCCTTATTCTCCATTTGCAGTAGTGTTTTATGCCTTTGTATTTGAACCACTGTTTCCTTTATTGATTCAAGATTCAAATAGCAGAGTACAAGTTCCATTATCACTTCTATCTTGAATGCTGAACATGTAAAAGAATTTATATGTCAAGGTCCTTGGTATCACAAGGAATGAAATTTTGCAGATTCATTTGCTTATTGGTTGTAGTCACTTTGTTTTCGAGTACCCATCAGAACTTGTGTTTGCATTCTATTTAGATATAAAATTATTGAAGTACCTACCTTTCTTATGTCTACTGTATTTGTCAGTTGTTAGGCGAATATGGCTATCTCAGGATGGGAATTTTTTTGGGTTAAGTTCAGATGACCACCTGAGGTTTGAGCGGTTTCCCACTTAACCACCTGTAGTCAGTAAAACTACATTTAGACTCCTGACTTTTTGAGTTAAAGTGAAAAAGTGCTTTCCGTCTTAACTCCGTTACTTTATTTGGCTAAAGACTTAATTACCCTCACTTTAAAACACTCATCTGCAAAATCATTTAAACAAAAACAAAAATACTGTTCTTGAGCATCTCTCTCTAAAACTTCCCAATCTGAAACCTCTGTAAAACAGAGTAACTCATGATAACAGACTAACCCATGATAACCTACAATTCTTTATTCTAATATTCATCCATGAAACCATAACTCCAACACTACAGACCCAATATGAGTGTGCAGATTTAATCATGTATGTATTAATTCTTAGAAATACATAAGGGGGGAAATTAATTTTACCGAGAGTATTCAATTTGAACTCAGGAATAGAGCATAAAAACCAAAAATAAAACACAAAACAAAAAAGAACAAATATGGTGTAACATTGCACCTCATCGTGCCAGTATTTTCAGTATTTCTCTCTCAGTTTGAGCCCTTGCCATCTTATTCCTTTTCGCCAAAAACTCATTGTCCATGACCTTTATTGCAAATAGGCAATTTGTCCCCATTAGTTCAGCAAGATATACTATACCGATATCTCCACCACCAAGTTTCTTCAATAAATTGAAATGTCCCAATCCTAGAAATCCATTCCGCTTTGTAACATGTTGGATGGCCTCCCACCTCAAATCCTTTGACATATGAAACTTGCCTTTCTGTCTCAACTTCAGTGCTGCTTTGTTTGTCGACTTACTTGGTGTAGAAATATTCTTATCACCATCCATTTCTGGTATAACTGGCTTAACAGAGGCAGATATATTTCTACCTTGCTCTAATATTTTATCACCTGTCCTATGACAAAGTAGAGAAGCAAACGATGTACTAAATTCTTCCTGTACAGGTTTTACCTTTGTAGATTGTTTTCCAACTTTTGTTGATGCAGATACAGACTCATTTTGCCAAAGTGTTAGTCACCTTCTCTAATGAACTTGATGTGTTTACTTCTGGAACTAGAGATATTTCACATAAGGCCTAAGGATTCAATGATTTGAATACATAGACATACACTCTAGGGCTATCCTGTATGTGATGCATACAGAAACCAAACAGCTTATATTCAATCTACTCTTTCAGTGTCTTATATTAATTCCAAAGGCGTGTCATCCTATACCTGAAATGAACACCAAACATCAGATACACCTTCAGTTGCCCTATCAATATTGATTAATCAGAAACTTAAAACAATAATAGCATAACAAATATATATATATATAAGCTTCAGCAACCTCATCAGTGAAAACAAAAATGACCCAGAAAAGCAAATCACTTCAATCCAGAATTTTGACAGGCAAAATTAGTAAAATAAAGCACTTCATCAGTGAAAAGAACAGTAGAAACTGACCAAACAGAGCATGAATATGACCAAGAGCAGCAAAACCCAGATGAGAATCGGAGCCTAAAAGGCAGATTAATCAACCCATTTTGAGCCTCATCAAAAATTGGGTGCTAATTGGGTCAAAGAATAAAAGACAAAAACAGGAGAGGAGCGATTTTTCTGGGTGAATTGAAAATTGTGCAATTGATAAATCAGAAACGGAGAGCGGCAGCGGCGAGTGTAAGTCATCTTTGGGAGGTAGGCGGGTGTAAGTGGTGGCCTCGCCGCCGGATATGGAGTAGAGCGGCAGCGACGAAAAGCTTCAAGATTTGTGCCTAGAATTAGGATTTGGAGGAAGCCATTTTGTCTGGCCGAAGCTGAGCTCTAGTGATTAAAGAAGGAGAAGAAGAAGAGGGAAAATCAGACGCAAATGATTGAAACCCAGTCTCCATTTTCTTCCAAGAAATCTCTGTGAATCTTTTGCTTGAAATGAGAGAGAAATGAGAGAGAGAACGCACGATTGTGGTTTGAGGAAGAAGGGCATTTTAGATATTTTCTAATTTTTGTTTACTATTACACCCTCTTTTCACGCGTTTCTGGCGTCTGATATGCACGCACGGTTAATTTGGATGGAAAAAGTAAAGTTTTCACTTTAACTCAAAAAGTCAGGAGTCTAAATGTAGCTTTACTGACTACAGGTGGTTAAGTGGGAAACCGCTAAAACCCCAGGTGGTCATCTGAACTTAACCCAATTTTTTTTTACCATGGCTGGGTTTTGTTAATAGTAGAGTTATTTTAAGTCCTCATCTGCTGCAAAACTTTCTTTTGCATCTGTAGCAAATGACTTGTTTTATGAGTTTTTCATCCTTATTTTGGTATGACACGTGGTAATTTTCCGAGCAATATGATAAACTTGTACCTGTTCATTCAGGTTCTTTATTGTAAATATTTTTTTCTTGTGGTTTCTGCAATCATTTTCTTCTTATAAGTTGTTACGCTGTGTTTTTCCTCCCTATCTTCTTTATGTAAACTAGGACAACTCTAGAAGGGATATGCTCAGAAGTTGGGATGGGTTTTCAGATCAATTTGCAATTAGGAGTCCTTTTCCATCAAAAAAGTTTTGTCGAGGTTTTATTTATATATAAAAAATCTTTCGTCTTCAAGGAGTTGGCAGATGAGTAGTTGGTTCTAGAGTCAAAAGCATGATTGCGACTTGCGCAAAAGTGCAGATTTTAGCAAGAAAGAGGCTAATTTTTTGATTGCTTTTTATTTTTTGACAAGTCCCTCTTATTTGGCCACCAAGATTGAAGAGATCTCTTGCTTTCTCAAATCCTCTGAAGGGCCACTTGGTCCTTGTGAAAAGATTTGTTGGCTCAAGGTCAATTATATATACGTGTATATATATAATTGATTTCACGACCAAAAAAAAAATTGTTGATGTTTTGTGGAGGGTTCATTACACCTTAGCTACCTGTTGAATTTGGGGTAACTCAAAATTTAGGAGTGAGACCTTAAAAAAACCAGAAATTTCTAAGCATTAGTGGCTCTTGTCATAATTCAGACAGAGAAAAGTGATGGATTAATCAAATACATGTTTGAGCACACATAATCTATTTTTATCTACATTTTCTTTGGCTTCCATTATTTTAGAAGTGTTCAAGATATATTTGCTTGATATCAGCTTTCATTTTGTTTCATGGTTTCAGGTATGCAATCACCAAGGCTTTATGTGTAGCCCTTTTAATGACCTTATTTTCTGTGTTTGATGTCCCTGTTTTCTGGCCAATTCTTCTATGCTATTGGATTGTTCTATTTGTCCTCACAATGAAGCGCCAAATTATGCACATGATTAAATACAAATATGTCCCACTCAACATTGGAAAGCAGGTGAGAGCTTAGTTATCCAAAATTTTCTTTCTCCACCATACTTCTCCTTTCTGTTAGTTCTCAATAAATTTATTGAAGTTGTAGTGAGAGTCGTCGTTGGCCATTATATCTTGTCACGTTTTGAGACTGACAGATGGAACTTGTTTTTATTGAAACTTGACAGAGGTATACTGGGAAGAAGTCTGCTGCAAGTAGCAGCTCATCCAGGGACTGAAATTGAACATACTCCTAATAGGACATACAGGGTAGGATTGACACACAGACTGTCTTGTATTCTTGAGTTTTTGATGGAACATGTGTTTATATTTTAGATGCTTCGAGTTCCTCGAAGCAGGATGATTGTATGTTTCCGATACCTTTTTCTTGAAAACCATAAGGAAAATGTAAGCCGGATGACTGGAATCCTAATAATTTTCTCTTTTACTATTGTATTGTATTTTAGTATGGACTATACCTGATAGTTGACAATATATATATATATACATATATATATCTCTGGTTCAGCAGATAACTAAAATTTTAATTTGATGGTGACAACTTCTCTTTTCCTGGTTAGTGTGCGTGTGTTGACATTGTTTGATGCTCGGTGTTTGGCAAGATGTGTAACCATTTCAATGAAAATTACACATAATTTAGGACCTGTTTTTTTTTTTTTTTTTTTTTTTGGGGGGGGGGGGGGTGTGGTCACTGTATATGAATGGCTCAGTGTTGGGTTGCATCAGAACCGGACTTACTGTATTAAGATTTTCCAGTTGGAGTCTTCATCATTCATCCGATTGGTATAACCACTTCCAACTACTGAAGAAGAAAATATAGGGTTATTATAACATCACAATAATACTATATATTACCCAATATGGATATACAATTATGCCTGGCTTGAAAATTTTATATGGCCACGAGAAGTTATGTAATTGGCATCTAAAACAAGGCCAACTAAGTTAAGCTAAGCCCTCAACCAAAGGTATTTTGTCAAGAGCAATAGTTTACATATATGTATGTTTTGCAGGTGAGAAAGCAGCAGGGGATCATGGCGAGTGGCAGAGTGAGGGGATTGTTGCCCAGAAGAGCACTTGTAGCTATAGCACAACCTGATCAGGCGCCAGCACTAGCACCAACTCTGGAGCCAGATTTTGGGTTGAAATTCTTATGAAGCCAGAATGATAGACTGTTTGTTCAAGAGGATTTTCAAGAGCTGCATTTCCTCAATGACAATATAACAGTTCTGGAGTTGATGGGGGGTGCTTTTGTCCGAAGTGTCGTCGGGCATGACAACAATTATTCAAGTGAATAAAATGTGATCAACCCGGTAATAAAAATATGCTTCGGTTTTAAGCATAATCGATTACCAAGACTTAGAAGATTGAATAGTCTTCTTAATCACTATATTAATACTAACTCATTGACAGACCCTCAGTCTTAACTACTAATTAAAACATCATCGTTTTGGTTTAAAGGTAATTGAGAAATAAGAAGGTAATGATCCATTTTCACGGCTATGACCAATTATTTTGTATTTTCTATTTTTAACCCAATTGAAATTATATACATCTTTTGATCCACACACACCTACCGTGGTTAAAGACTTTAAGATAATGGAGGAATGAGAATGAAATGGTCAATTTTCACGGCTGTGAATTGAATATGACCAATTATTTTATATTTTATATTTTTAATCCAATTGAAACTATATTACATCTTTGGATCCACACCACACCTGCTGCAACTCAACTCAAGCAAAGCAATTCAATGTACACAAAATATATATATATATATATATATATATATATATATATATATATATCTTATTATAAATTTCAATATTAATACAAAAAACCGAAGTAGAAAAATGAAGTTACAAACGACACTTTTCTCTCACACAAACAATGGTTAAGATGGGATCGTATAGGCCACACAACACACGATGGATGAGACGATATGATATATAATATAAAAGCAAAACCGTGACGTGAATACAGTACAGATATTTTGTTTATTTTAGTATTATAAGTAGGCTAGGCTAGGTTGTTGGAGGGTGGAGGGTGGAGTTGTCTGTCAAACAAACTGTTGAAGGTATTCCTCCACAGTTATGTATTTGACATCCGGATAAAGTGTAGCCGCCTCGACTTCATAAGATGGATCTATCTCATAGTTGGCATTATATCCACCGATAAATACTGAATGATTGATTGATAATATAACATTAAGCGGAATACTTGCCTCTGCAAAAAATATGATTAAGTAATTAATTAAGATCAACACATACATACTCGGCAAATAAATTTGTTCTAATTAAAAAAAATAAAAATAAAGGGTTGGTAAACCTGCACTGCACTGCAATACCTTGGATTTGCTTTACAAGTTCCTCCTCTGAAAGATAAGTCTTTTCGAGTTTGTTGCCAATCTTCTTCTCCCACAAGGAAACCAAGTCATTGTGGGAGTAAATATTTTTAGGAGGATTAACGTAGAGGATCTTGTTCACTGTTCTTGGATCATCCACAGCTTTGATGGTATAGGCGGCTATATCATGTTCATCATTAAATATTGCTACAAAACCAACCGCACCGGCCAATTAGGAAAATCTATACATGCATACGGTTGTTTTTTTCTAAAAAAGATTAATTAATTTGGTCCTTGATATATATATATATATATATATATATATATATATATATTTAGCTATACCTTTGGGAGTTCCATCTCCGATGATGACAATTTTATCTCTTGGGGGAGCAGTGAGTCCTAGCTGAGCTAAGTTAGGGAGATAGAAGCTAGAAAAGGAACCGGCAACCACATAGGTGTAAGGGATTCCTTGAGACTCAATGGCTCGACGGACTTGAGACTTAATTGCGTATGCTGACTTTACGGGTTCCACACCTCGACTGCGATCCGCATCATTTCCAAACTCCGAAGGGAAGAATCTCTGAACAATTACATTAATTACTCCATTAATTCATTTCAATATTTAATGCATTTGGGAACAGAACAGAACAGAACAGCAGCAACCTATATACCTTAACATTTCCAGCTTCTTTAATTGCAGCAACGATCTTTAGTTGATCCGCTAACTGCAAGAAACCTACAGCTGATATCACCACGTCAACTTGCTTTATCGCCTTCACCAGACACTCGTGATCACACATATCTCCCTGTAGTTCCAAAATAAATTCATTCTTCACATAATTAATTAACATATATATATAGTAATATATATATTTATTGTACTTACATAAATCAGAGTTACACCAGAGCTCTTGAAGCTGTCAATAAGTTTTGCCTTAACAGGATCTGAAACTGCGCTTTCCCTAACCAAAGCAAAGGTGGGGTGCCCAGCCTTTGCACTTGCTTCCACCAGGGATCTTCCCATTTGCCCGGTTCCTCCGATTATCAGAATCTTGCTTTTTTCAGCCATTTCAAAATTTATTTCCTGTGTAATTAAGATAAGTGAGCACTAATAATAAGAGCTTTAGACTATATTTTTTTGATTTCTATTAACCTGTAGAGACAACACTATTTATACAAAAAGTTGGGTATGTTGATGATCTAGCTAATGATCTCATCATGATCATGGCCTGTTAACTCATAATATGAATTCAACTTTGGGAGCTGACTGACTTTTTAATATATCCCTATTCTTGACCAGGCTGGCTTCTTCTGTGGATCAAATATTAAATTATTTTTTCAAGATTAATTTCTTATGGCTCGATCGATTTTTATGACTCGGTCAATAACGTCTGATACATATATAATTGTTTTTTGACTTTATATTTTGACAAGAATTAACGGTGATGAATTCCTGTTCATACAATTAAGTATATACATAGTTTCGATTGACCGTTGTTTTTAAAAAAAAATGAAAGAAATATCATTTTAATATATTAAAATATCAGTTTTTTTTTAAATTCTTCCAATGACGGACTTTTATTCCACAAGAAGTAAAACAATATGTGAAAATATTTTTTGAAACTGTAAGAAACAGAAGTTCAATATGACCTTAATAATTTAAATCCTTTTTAGAAATAAAATAAATTATATATATATATACATATATATTATGATAGTAGAGTAAAATACAAGTTGTTGAAATGTCAAAGTTATACTATTCTTTTGAATTTGTTATGGGTAGATGAGTGGATGGTGGTCTATTTATTTAGGTCATCGTAAACTTTTTAAGATTCGAGAATGGAAGAATAAACAAATAATTTTTTTTCATTATTTATGAATGTCATTGTAAGACCCCATTTTATTATGAATAAAAATTAAAATTTTTTTTATTATCTTAAAATAATAAGGAGTTAATTTGATATAATACTTTAGTTATGGGTGGAATGTGCAAATTTTACAAAATAAGCAAGTGGTTATAAAATATTCATTTTTTGTCGGGGAATATTCGTTTGGTAGTGAAATATTCTTGTTGTCGGGGAATATTCGTACGACGGCGCAGCCATTCGTGGGCCTCATAACAGAATAACTGTCGGATAAAGAAAACGACAAGTTTGAGTTTTTATAAATAACGGCGTAGTTGTTACCGTTAACACTGTTGGAATACCCGGTGGTTAAAATATAGTAATACGCGTGGTTGCACAGTAGCACACAATATTGCACAGTATTTTTGAATTATTTATTCTTACGTAAGAAGGCACTACTCAATAATTGTTACAGTAATTACTTTTCAATATTTTATTTTATTGATTCAATAATTGCTGCGTTGATATTTTATATTATTGTTGTTTCAATAATTGTCACTGCACAGTATTTTCCATTATCAGATCAATAATTCATATTATTTGAATAATATTATTAGATAACATTATTGACAATGTATAGAAAGTTCTGTCTAAGGAGAGATTTGGTCACCTAATTGTGCGCCAGTAAGGAGAAATCCTTATTGGAAAACCCCCATTTCCTGGGAACGGCTGGTTGTCATAATTGTGATTATGTAATATTATTTGTAAATAATTAATTATTGATTTATATGATAAGAAAATATTTATTTGATACGGATATAAATGATGAATTTATTTTATGTGGTTATAATTGAAGAAATTAATGTTGAGGTATTTTATCAGTATTTTTGTCGGAATGGAAGTATTAAAAATTAAATTAGTATTTTTACGGTATATTGAGTGAGTTATAATTTTAATCTGATCGTTGGATCGTTGTAATTTTTGGATATGTTATACATATATAAGTTGAGTATATGTACACAAATTTTGAACCGTTAAAAATGAACGTATGATATGTTATGAATTTTAAGAGGTGACTGATTCATAAATTAGGTTTATAAATAATTTTGGTGGAAAATTCTAGAATTGAGTGGGCCCCACTTGTGGTTGGTGAAGAAATGTGCTGAATTTTATTTCAAATGTGGTGGGTGACAATAGTAGCAGGTAAAGCCTTCAGGTAGCAGGTCAAGTTTGCTTCGGTGTGCTAACATTTTCCTATAAATAGAGGGCTAAGTTAAAATTAAAAATCACACCAGAAACATAAGCTTTCTCTCTTTCTCTCCCTATATTATCGAGCGTATTTTGTGAGTATTTAGATATTTTGAGAGTTGCTGTTCAGTATAAGTTTCATTCAGCATCACTTCCGACCTTTCATTCCGAAGTACTGATTCTTTTGAGAGTTACTGTTCAGTGTTTTATTGAAACATATCCATTTTACTAAAGCTATAATAATAAATTAGTCAGCCGGGTGACGATATTTTGTTAAACACATTCCCATGTTAAACATATTTCTTATCGCAATAACACTTGTTGGATCAAACTAAAGCTTCATTATTAATACAATCGGCTGACATGAAATCGATGATGATTAAGAAAACTTAGGAACAAATCACATTTGTAATAAAAACGTATGAAAAGAAAGTCGAGACACGCTTTGAAAATATATACATTCAGTATAATCTACCAAACGTTAATGAAAATAGGAGGTTAATACTATGTGTATCAGAAATATTCCATTTAGGAGTCTTAATTAAAGAAGCTAGGGTGCATTAATTTCTGGTTATCTCATTCCCTTCCTTTACTGTGACAGGTTTTTCAAGAATCTAAGGCTGTAGTGTATGGGTCGTCGACTATCACAAAATCTGTACAAAATTAAGAAAAAGGGGATATCGCTAACCCTACCTCCATTTGTATTCTCCATTTGTACAAAATTAAGAAAAAGGGGATATCTCGTTTCAATCTTGCAGTAATGTGTTCCTATCTTGGTGTCAGTTTTTGGGAGCACAATAGATTTCGTAATCAAATATATCATTACACTATTATAATATCAAACCTCATTAAAAAAAAAAAAAAAAACTCACAAACAAATTTAAAACAAATAAAATGAGGGAAAACAAATTTAAAACATGCACATAATCAAATTATAGATTGTAAAAGGAAAAGATCATAACAACAATATAAGAAAGTCTATTTCAAATTATAGATTCGTATTTTTAATTCCGAATTTCAAAAATATCTCAAATCTATTTTTAAAAGGTGATAATGATTTTACAAGGGGTGGTACGTTATAATTACATTATTTGAATGAATTGAGAGTGGAGATGCGGGGTATCGATCCCCGTACCTCTCGCATGCTAAGCGAGCGCTCTACCATCTGAGCTACATCCCCTATGATCAATTTTAGTCTTATTTTTTATAAAGGTTTCATCTAGTACTTCTTTTACTTACAAGTATTGAACTTCGTATGCCGGTCGTCGAAATTTGTCCCTGTATCTTTCGGATTTACTCCACTCCATTATACATTTCTTTCAATTTTATTCAATACAATAGTTTTAAATTTTAAATAGTATAATTGAAAGTAACATTAGTCAATTAATTTATAATATTGAACAATATTATTGCTCCAAAAATAAAATAAAATGACATTGTTTCACCAATGGATGAATATATGAATTTTTAATAAAAAATTCAATGGTTTAAAATTTAACGGTGAAAAATATATATTATTAACAATTCTAATTTTTTATTAAATTGATCGTAATATCATCAACTATTTATTAACATATTTTGTTCATTATTGTAAAAATTATTAAAGCAAAAAATATGATATAATGGATGAAATTGGAGTGATCCCATTTGAACTTGTGATTATGACGTGGACTAATATCTAACAAATTAACCTCTAGCTAGGCTAGCTACTGACAGGTTAATTTTCAAGCGTTTTTTTTTTTTTTTTCATTTTGTGCCAATCCATGCATAGAAGGGGAAGAAGGAGCTTGCACTGACTTGTGCGACTCATGAATATCGAACTACACTACACTTAGCTCGACATGATCATTGCCGGAACAAAACTTAAGTATATATTCCAACAACTAGATCTCTTACCATTTAATAGGAGATCTAATAGTTTGGGTAGGAATCAGCTGATCGCTAATCAATCAAAGCAATTCTTACTAGCCCCAATGAAAAGGACTAAATTCTTTTTAATTTTATTTGAATTTTTATAGTGGTGTTGTTTTTGCTGGCTACTAGTAGGATATGTGGCCAATCAACTTAAAAATCAGATCTAATCTGGTTGCTGCTATTGTGTGTTTCGCTGAAGAACAAAGAGAGTATTAAGATGCTTGTTTATCATTGATATCGCTCAACCTTTTTTTTTGTTGTTGCAAATGATTTTAATTTTTGTTGGTTGAGGCATTATATGTAGTTTATTTTAGACATTTCATTTCATCCGGTTATTAGGATAATTTATGCCCGCCATAGTAGTTAAGATGTAATATTTAATGTTCTATTTGTAGGTAATTTCAATCAATTGATATATGTTTATTGATAGATTTAATTAGTTGTTTACTTGAAGGAAACGATCAAATACACAAGTCTGGAATTTGGGTGTAGTATGAAATGTACAATTTTTTTTTTCCTACAAGTGCTTTTAAAAATTATTTTCCACGCACAATGGGTTTAAACTTCACTTGAATTACTCTACGATCGTAGAGTCATGACTAAACGATCGTAGATGTATTATTAAACGATCGTAGAGTAATGACTTAAATCGTAACGTCATGACTAAACGATCGTAGATGCATGACTACAATCGTTTGGTCATGACTCTACGATTTAAGTCATTATTCTATATGATCGTTAAGTAATGACTATACTTAACGATCAATTAGTAATACATCGAGATGCATACAAATTGTCAAACCTTCCATAACTCCAACAAAACCATATTCCCTAACCATCGAAGTAGGCACAACTCTAAGATGAACAAAAAATAATTGCCCAACTTCATTGGACCCCAGGTATACGGATACAAACGGATGCTAATTTATAAAAATCAACTGACTAATTGCATAAAAATTTCATAATTTCAAACTGTACAACAAAAGCAATCGAAAATCAAAGTTATCATTATTTACCTTCCAAATTTTAAACCTTTTAATTTCATATTGAAAAAAAGCCTTCAAACAAAATATCACTGTCTAGCTAAGATAGCACATTCAACCTTTAATGATTATATGTAAACATGACATCTATATTTTCAGTTCCATGATATCTTACCATTTTATATCTTCATCCAATTTTATTATTCAGACTTGGAATTTCATGGAAGTATCTTCATTGTTGATTCTGAATTTCCTCGCTCCTTGCTCCTTGCTCTTCAAATCTACTTGTTCATTGCTTCCAATAGTTTCTTTCAATTGAGATTCCACTTCTTTGTCATTATACCCTTCAGTTACAGACAATATCCCAATAATTTACCAATCTTTCATGTGGCTTCAGACTCATTTACTAGGATTAAGTTCTCTTTTGTGTCGACTGGCCGCAAGTCTTACTAGTGGTCGAGAAAAATGACTCTACTTTGAACATTCAAATAAAGTTGATATCAATTTAATTATTTTTCTGGACGCTCGTAAGAGCTGCACTGGCCGTTAGAAGACCCAAGTCATTAGATCTTATATATATATATATATGATCAATCATGGTTAATTAAGAGATATATTAAACTCCCACTTTTTCTCCTTTTTTTTCTCTAATCAAGAACCCTACCCTCCAGCTTAGATATGGGGGATGGCTCTTCTTCTGAAAGTATCCTCCCCTAAATCTCATATTTATAGCAAATTATTCTCTATTCTTGTGGAGTTTGTTTTCCCTTTTTGTGGAATTTGATTTCTCTAGATTGATTTTTTTTTTGTGAGTAGATTTCATTATCATCTCGTGAGAGATTTTGCTTTCTCCGTTTGGAAGATTTTTTTGTACATGAGACTTTAATTTTTCAGTGTATGAACTGTTGAAAATGAATTATTCAGATTTAGATGTGGCGCTTCCATTGCAATTTGATCTTTCGTTGTGACACAGAAAAACGGTTCGGCTGCAAATTCTATATATTATTATTTTGGGGATCGATATAATTGTATTTCAGAAGTTTATTTGGTGTCTACTAGCGTTGTTTATATGATTTAGTACTTTTTCCCCCTCATTATCTGTAATTTTATTTGACAGAATTACTCTTTGATTTTGTTTTTTGTAATTCTTTCATATTTTGTAACATATTACGCTTTTAATATATTTCAGTGTTTTGGACTGTTTGATAAAAAAGAGAGGAGATATATATTGAATTATATCATGCGAATGCATATACAAATAAGAAACTGATATTTTCACATATTAAAATGTATTTTTACTCGAGTCTTTCTCGCATGAAAGTGAGACATACTATTCATATGAGAGGATCATGTAAAAATATCATAATTATATAAATATATCACTTCCCTACAAATATCATTGGATTTCAGATACATATGTACTTTCTTTCATATGCTTGTACATGGGTTATATACCTCTATCTAAAACATGCACTATATATATATATACTAGCTGGGTCTCGTGCTTCCGGCACTGTATAAACAGTAAAATTTATCTTAAATTTTAAACGGTCTAGATGATTTATTGAGTAAGCGATAAATTCAAAATCATTTGTATTTTATTAGATAAATAGAGAGATGTATTTTATTAGATAGATGTATGGACGGTGAGATTTATCCCAAACTTTGGACGAACAATATGATTTATTGAATGAGCGGAAAATTCAAAATCATTTATATTTTATTAGATAGATTTATTAGATATATGTATGGACGGTGGGATTTATCCTAAACTTTGGACGGCCAAGATGATTTATTGAGTGAGCGGGAAATTCAAAATCATTTGTATTTTATTAGATAGATTTATTAGATATATGTATGGACGGTGGGATTTATCCTAAACTTTGGACGGCCAAGATGAATTATTGAGTGAGCGGAAAATTCAAAATCATTTGTATTTTATTAGATAGATATATCTTGCAAAACATCCATGAAACTATATATAGCTAGCATATGTTAGGCTTATATATATGTCCTTTTCTCTTGCAACCTCAAAATTATATACAGAAAAACTTTTATTTAGGAATAGACTTGGGATCAAACTATTTGTATTCTAATTAAGAGGTTATTATTAAATAGAGGTATTGGTACAAAATATTTTTCGAACACCCAAAAATATTCACTTTAACAAAAATGTATATTTTATAACAAAAATTAAAGAAAACATAAATTATTTAGATTTTCAAACTAGGAAAATATAGTCTTTTATAGAAAAATGTGATTTTTTATAGAAAATATAATCTTTTATAGGAAAATATAGTCCTTTATAGAAAATGTAGTCTTTTATAGGGAAATGTAATTATTTATAGGGAAATGTAGTCTTTTAAAATTAATATTGTCTCTCTCTCTCTCTCTCATATATATATATATATATATATATGAAATTATTACTATATAGATGTATAGTTTCTTAATACGAGACTTAAAAAATATATAACATATTACAATTTAGAGGTTATTCTATTTATAACTGGTCCAAATCGGAACTAATTTTTTTTATAATATTATTGAGGTTATTCTTATATAGAATATTCTTAAATATGAGTTTTACTGTATAAAGGTGTTATTTAGCATCATATATATTCGAATTAGATATATCAGATATTAGTCTACCGAATTTCCATGCATCCATCTTCAAAGTTTCTAAACGGAAATGGAAAGAACCCAAGTAAGGCGTAAGTTTCGAAAGTAACAACGTAATGAAGCTAAGTATCTATCTAGTTTCTCGAAATATTCCAAATATAAAAAAAAATAACAAATAAATTAATTTTCTTAATTTGTCTATTATATATCAGAGTCAAGAGGTTTGGTAATGAGGAAGGCCACCTAATAAATTAGTGTCAAACCTGTGTATTTATGCTAACAAATGGAGCATACTGCATAGCTTGTTCTCAGCTATTCATGTTAATGCACCTAATTAATTAAGATAACGATATAGATGACTTAATTAAATTAAAGGCCATTAAAATGGTTTGTTATGCTACGGCACTTAGGTCCACCCTGAAATATTGTCATCATGCATGGAACGCAATGAGACCAGCAAGCGAGAACTGAAGAAAGAATTTGCAGTTTCTGGCATATAGTATATAATTTCAAAATTTTGATATATATATCCTTTTTTTTTATTGTGAGGGGTTATAATTTAACCCTTTAATTCACCCCTCTAATATTAAGAATTCTTAGTTTAATTTTTCCATACATGTTTAGAATAAAGTTAGACCACTAATGCCCCCACATTAATTAATTAGTGTGTTCAATTAATATTGCGTTGAGAGAGAATATTGGTAAAATTGAAGAATAATTATTTAATCTGCGGGAACTATATTCTCATGAATTAAATAGATATTGTCACATGTTTATTTTTTAACTTAAAATAATTTCATGTTATGTTTGTTTTGTCTAAAATTATTTAAAAGATTAAATAAAAATTTACCGTTTGAACTATTATACCCTTAACCCTAATAACTAATAACAGAGATATACTAGTACATCAAGTTGGGTCCTAATTAAGAGCCATACATATGGAGTAATTCAATAATGACGTATGTATTTTAGACAAATTTGAGACTAACATTAATCATCAAAATTAAAGTAGCATAAGTGGCGGGTTGCCTAAAAAAACTTAACAATCAATGGATAGACAATTTAGCTCTAAATCAAGTGGTACGAGATCCACCCTACATCATATAATGGTTAATTAAGATGTCTGAGTCTTTGTTTAAGCATTGTGCATGTGATCAAGCTTTAGTTGATGCATTATTTGACATTTTTACTACGTACTATCTTGCAAACCAAAGTCCACTGTTGGAGAATGTTGTTAAGTACCAATGGCTAAAACACTTAAGTATTTCTAGCACATTTATGAATTCCCAAGGATAACTGTTAAGAGTAATTAATTTTGAAAATATAACTTGGAATAGAAACAAAGGACATACGATTCAAACTTATATATAATTAATTAACAAATAAGAAAAGAGAAAAGATATGTGGGTGTTACAACATATATAAGAAAATCAAATTAACTTACATGTAACTGCATATATATTTACATGGAAAAAAAAAGATGTATACAATATACGTATGATTACACGTATACCAAGACTGAGACTTGTATGTTACAAATAATGGGATACCACAATTTCAGATATATATATAAGATCTCAACTCGATAATATAAATAACTTGTCACTATAGTGGAGACAGATGACCCAAAAGTTCTATTTAGGACGTGAATTGAATCTTGATCTCGATTCAGTCAAAGTTAAATATCAATTATTACATATGTTATTAGAACGGTTTAGAGTGTGGTTAGTCTGGAGTACACGTCTCCTTGTATTAACCTAGTCGAAGAACCAATGTTATTAACCCAAATTGGGTGTGGAAATGAATGGTAGCGGTGGAGATAGTTTGGTATATTGATCTACTGATCGATCATCAGCTTTTGAATTTGTCTCCTTTGGGTTTGGGTAGACATATAAGGCCCCTTCCCTGCCATACATTCATCTCCATATCTCTGCCCAACTGTTGTTCCATCTGATCATCTATTATATATATATATAGGCAGGCTTCCCTCAAGTCTTCATCATCACTTCCCTCGAGCTAGTCTTGATCAGAAAATAATTAAGATCATCAGCATTTGGCTGCTGCCAAGACCTTAATTAATTT